>PVIW01000819.1:164693-265682 GCA_004026585.1 Noctilio leporinus
ACTTTTTTGAACAGGTTTTCCATTCCTTGTTTCTCTTCTCCTTCTGGTATCCCTATGATACGGATGTTGTTACGTTTCATGTTGTCCTGCAGCTCTCTTAACCCCTCTTCAGTCTTATTCAGCCTTTTTTGATTCTCTTGTACTGTCTTGGAGTATTTGTCTACATTATCCTCCAACTCGCTGATCCGGTCCTCTGCTTTCTCTAGCCTACTGTTGATTCCTTCTACTGTATTCTTCAATTCAGAAATTGTATTCTTCATTTCCTCTTGGCACTTATTGATAGTTTCCATGTCCATTTTCATGCTGTTGTAGTTCTCAGTAAGTTCCTTGTAACTTCCCTGGAGTTCTTTGTAATTTCCCTGGAGTTCTTTGTAGTTCTCCTGGAGGTGTTTATAGTTTTCTTTGATGTGATTGAGCTCACTGAGCTTCTCTATCATCATTCTTTTGAATTCCTTATCTGATAGTTCAGGTGCCTTTGTTTCATTTTGTGTCCTTTCTGGGGATTCTTCCTTTCCTTTTGGTGATGGACTGATTCTTTTTTCCCCCATTTTGGGTGTCTGTTCTTGCTTGCTTTCTATTTATTTATTTATTTTTGTTCTTTCCTTGGGTTAACCTGCTTTGCTTCCTTGCCTTAGTTGAGCACCCTTCTGTGACAGGAGATTTGTGGAGTTCAATGTTGCCATCTCCCAGATTTTCTCCACTTGCTGTTCTTGGTGTGTCCTTTATTTGTGCTGTCTTGGTTGTATTCTGGACCTGTGGGCTAGTGGCCAACCACCAGGAACCCTGGCCCTGAGCTTCGCAAGCATGGAACCCTTGCCTGGTGAGTATGCGCTCCTCAGTGTCTCCGCCCTGATCCCGCCTCCAGCTGGTACCATACAGCTTCTGGCTGTGGACCCGGGCACCATGGAGTGACGCAGCGTGAGGAGGGTGGAGACTCGCTGGGACTGGAGATTCGAACTGTTCAGGGTCTTGAATGCCGAGATGAGTGGGTTGAAGGAGTGTCTTCATAGCTGGTCCGGGGGAAGTGCTGGTGCCTAGGGCTGAGGTGGGGTAGAAGGGGAGGGGGCCAGACCCAGAGACTAGGGTCAGGCTAGAGAAGCCAGGGCTGTACCACTTTTCTGGGCCAGGGCCATGGTGGGAGGTAGGTCCAGAACCACAATAAAAGAGCACTTTGTATCCCTTAGGAAGACTAAGATGATTGAGGTGGGATTTATTAGGTTCCCCACTTTCCTTGGACCCAGAGATTTACTCTTTTTTATTCATTGTTATGTAATATATTCACAAGGTTGTGCTTTGTCACTTTTATCTGATTCTAGTCATGATAAAAAAAGACAACAGTGTTTGTGAGGATGAGGAGAAACTATAATACTATCATCAATGTAGAAGGGTTTCAAAGTGTTACAGCCTCTTTGGAAAACAGTTTGGCTGCTCATCAAGAATTTGAACGGTTACTATATGATGCAGTAATTTTATTAGAAAAATATATAAAAAATGAATTAAAACAGTTACCTTATGACCCAACAAGGTACAGTCCCAAGAGAAATGAAAACATATGCCCACACAAAAACCTGTACATGAACATTTATAGCAGCATTATTCATAACAGACAAAAGTGGAAACAATCCAATGTACACCAATTGATAAAGGATAAACAAAATGTGGTATATCTACAGAGAGAATATTATTTGGCCATAAAAAGGAATGGATTAGTGACACATGCTAAAAGGCAGATGAACCTTGAAAATAGTATACTAAGTTAAAAAAAAAAAAAAAAACCAGTCATAAAAGACCACATTATTATATTGATTCCATTTTTTAAATGTCCAAAATAGAAAAATCTATGGAGACTGAAAATGAGACTAATTGTTGTTTAAGACTTGGGGAGGGAAGGACGGAGGTATTGATAGTTAATGAGTATAGGATCCTTTTAAAAGGAAAAGTTTCTAAAACTAGAATCAGATAAAAGTGACAATAGCACAACCTTGTGAATATGTTACATAACAATGAATTTAAAAAAAGTAAATCTCTGGGTCCAAGGAAAGTGGGGAACCTAATAAATCCTACCTCAATCATCTTCAAGGATGGGACCCTGCAGGCTACATCATCAGTATGGCTAAAACAAGTGTCTTCTCAATGATCTAAGGGATAGCAGACCTTGAGCTGGGCTGGATTAAGGCAATTGTAGACTAGTAGTAGCCCCTTTCTAAAGGTGCCTTTATTACAGAAGTAATGAAAACTGTAAATAGAGAAAGGTACCTATCCAAAGCCCCAAAATTATTACCTCATATATCTTCTAAACACTAACCAGACACACAGATAAGACACCACAAGTAAGAAACAGTAAAAAAGACACTAAAGGCAGACTAACAAAGACTTAAAATACTGGAATTATCAGACACAGAAAATAAAAATAACAATGTTTACACCCTAGTTAAAAATTAAAAAATAAATTAGAAAATATCAGCAGGGAAGAAGAAACTAAAAAGCGACATAGCAGATTTTAAAAACACTTTCTTTAAATGAAAAATACAATAACTGAAATTAAGAACTTAGTAGATTATTCATAGTTGAAGAAAGAAGTAGCGAAGTGGAAAACAGTTCTGAAGAAATTATATAGAATGTGACAGACAAATAGATGAAAAATATAGAAAGCGTAAGAGACAGAGGATATAGTGAGACGGTATGTTTACTTAAGTTCCAGAAAGAAAAAAAGAGAAAAAGAGGCATACATGTTATTTCAAGAAGTCATGGCTAAAATTCTTACAAACTTGATTAAGGATACTAATCCATAGATTCAAGATACTCACAAATCTTAAGCATGATAAATAAAAAGAAATCCATGGTTACATATAGTGTAGTAAAACTGGGAAAAGAAAAAGAAAAATTTAAGAGCAAACAGAGAAACAAAATCTAGATTATCTTCAAAGGATTCAGACTGACATTTGACTTGCCTACAGAAAATGCAAGATAGAAGGAAAGTAATGATTATCTTCCACGAAATAAAATCCTACATCTAGTGTCAACCTAGAATCTTATCTTTATTGAAACAATTTAAGAATGATGATATAAAGATGTTCAGACAAAACACAGATCTGCACTAAAGAAGTATAAAGGAGGAAATGACCACAGATAGAAGGGCAGAAATACAAAGTGGTTAATATTGGTAACTCTAGATTAACCCGGACGACATTAAATAAGCATGGGAAAAAAAAAAAGAAAACCAAACCCAACACAGATCTAGCTAGCATGACAAAAAGAAACCACAAAACAAAACAAAGCAAAACAAAACCAGTGCTAACATATATTATAGATCTTACCAGATGCAGGTTATTGTAAGCTCTCCCATTATTTTAATTCACTTAATCTTTACAACATATGAAGCAGGTAATATATTAGCCTGATATTAAAGAAGAGAAGTTTGAAAGAAAGAAATAATGAAAACAGATTGTGGAGGGCTCTGAGGAACTGGCAATATTCCATTTCTGGACCTGGATAGTGATTATACAGTATTTGCTTCATAATTATTCTACACAATTACTTTAAGCACATTCCTATATATTTCACAGTAAAAATAAAAAATGATAAAAGAAATGAAGAGAGGTACACTTGACTAACAGTATGATTTAGGGAGAAAATGGAAGCAGAAACACAGGCATACATTATAAAATGATATAATAAGTTATTGCTTATATTTACATATTTCAGTGTGATTCAACAGCACATTATTATTAAGCTTTGAATTTAAAGAATCAATGATTGTAAGGGTTACCTATATTATTAGGACCAGTATAACTGTTTACAAATAAAAGAAAGTGACAACTTTCTATGCTATTTTTTAACTTTTTAGAAGCACTTTCTTGTTATCATACAGATTCTGATCCATTAAAACTGGAAATGACTTTCCTGCAAAATATTTGTTAGATATAAAAAAGCTTACCTGATTTCTCAGATAAAGGGAAAAGCCTGGCCAAAAAGAGTTGAATTCGTCCACAGAAGACTGTATTTTGGGATTTTGATAATCTTCGTAACAGATCTAACAATATATGGGAATGAAGGTTACACAGAAGAGATCATTCTTCTTTTACAATATACCCAAGTTATTTAACCAGTTAAGAGTCTCTTCCTACAGCACTTCTTAAGATGGGGGTAGAAACTACTGTGACAAAAAAAGCATTAGAAAACCAGAAATATTTAATAGGACAAGGTTAGCATGGGCAAAGAAGCTTTAGAATTTTTTGTTTTATATTATTTTTTTTTTTGGTTTTCAGTAAGTTGCCATACAGAACAGAAAGAGTTTAGTTTAAAGTCAATGATCAGTTTTGCTCTGGTCGGTGTGGCTCAGTGGATTGAGTGACAACTTATGGACCAAAAGGTTGCTGCTGGTCCAATTCCCAGCCAGGGCACATGCCTGGGTTGTGGGCCAGCTACCCAGCTGGAGGTGTGTGAGAGGCAACTGACAGATATTTCTTTGGCACATTTACATTTCTCTCCCTTCTTTTCCCCCTTCTCTAAAAAAATAAAATCTTAAAAAAATATAAAGCCAAGGATCAATTTTAATAAATCAGACCTATTAAAAAATGAATATACTAATCTATTTTAAAATTTGTATTACTCATGGTTAAGTGAACCACATGTTTTTCTGGCCACATTTACATTAAAAACACACACAACACACATAATCATTTACCATTGAATTACTTACCATTGCACATACGGAGTAAATAATTTTTCCCAGCAGAATAGAATGTATTCTGAAATTCAGACAGAAATTTTTACTATAGTTCAGAAGTTGTTACATATCCTTCAGTAAGTAATAGGAAATATAGTGTTACAGAATACTAATATGCATTGAGAATCTACTATGCCACTTTCACTTCTTCTAGGCAAATAACATTTTCAATGAAATAAAAATATTTTCAGATATAGAAGATGGAACATGATACTCTTTCAACATGTAAAGGTGTACATTTTCAAGTGAAATTTTGTACTTCAACCTTTTCTCCATACATGATTCTTGCTTCCCCCAAGAGAGCAGAACATGTAGTTCTTTCACATGGACACACTTTTTGGCAATCAGCAATACTAGAAACACAAGTAAAATAAAAAATCTACCCTCACAATTTTGGATCAATAGAAAGATAATGTTAGTAGAAAAAGAATCGAGGGTACTTACTGATTTCCAAGTAGCCACATTTTTTTCCACAAAAGTGAATATTGTGTCACACTGATCCAAAGGAAGACAATCCAAAACATCTCCCAACAATACAAAAGGTGTAGATGCAGTACAAATACCTTCAAGTGGAGCACAAGCCAATTTAAAAGTTTAAAATACTGTCCAGTGAAACAGCCCATGCAAAATCATTCTTAAGAATATCTTAAAGGTACACTTTGTCAATCATAAGAAGGCTATAACAAACAAAGAATGGGAGGAACCTAGAAGTCTCCGAACAGGATGTACTTAAGTTTTGGTATGTGCACTCAATAATGATAATTATTCTTGATAACACTTCCAGAGCATTTACTATATGTCAGGCACAACACTAAGCACTTTACATACTCATATACTAACACATTTAACCCTATAAGGTTGATAGTATTATCTCTAGTTTATAAGAATGGAAAAACTGAGACACAAGAGAAGTTAAATAACTTGCCCAAGATCATAGAGCCAGTAAGTGGTAGAGCTGGGATACGAACCCAGGCAGTCTGGCTCCACAGTCTGTTTTCTTCACCACTAAGCTATTCAAAAGAATATAATGCAGCCAATTAAAAACGATGGTTATGATTACTGTAGTTTGGAAAATGCTTATTATATACTGTTAAGTGAGAAAGGCAGTACTCAAAATTGTATGTATATTATGGTTACAATAAATTTTAAAAACTAGAGAAACTAAAACCATATATCAAAATGAATGATAGTTTCAATGTAGAGGAATTATGACTACTATTTTCCCTTTTCTCATTTGCAACTGTTCTATAATGTTGCTAACTTGCATTTTAAGAACATGTCATTTAGACTAGCTAAATATACATTTATCTCCCTGCCTTGTATGTTAAGGTAGTAATTATTGACACTTGTTAAGTGTTTAAGAAAAAGTAGCCACTTAAGTGTGGTACGTAAAAAAACAAGCATCTATCTCCATCTTTATCTACATCTCTATTTATATCTATACCTATGTATATATGCCTACATCTAGGGGGCACTTAAACCAAAACACTGCATTAACATAATACATTCAGAAAAATGAAGTAATATTTTCAGCTCTGCTCTGGTAAGCTCACATCTGGAATGTGATGTGAGCCATACTGTCTAGAACCAGTGGATGGCATAAGCAGATTTCAACTCAATACATGGAAATCTGGTAATCAAAGCTATCTTATAGAAATTAAATAGTGAGCTAGATGCTGAATGATCACCTGCCAGGGACATTACAGAGGTCAGGCAGAATAGTGAGAGTGGAATAGATGACCTCTAAAATCCCTTAACAATTTTAAGATTCCATGATACTACATAGATGCCCTGTACATCCAAGAGATTTGAAAGGCATACCCCTTGCCCTTAGTTGCAGTATAGTTTGGTATTTAGTTAACTCACATTTGATAATTATAGAACTTAAAATGACCTAAATTTTTCTGCCAAAGATTCTGATTTACTAAAACTATTTAAAAATAAAGATCATAGGTTATTCTGATGAATTGGGTTATATAGCATGGTTTTCCTGAACTTTCACAATCTGTGTCCCAACCTCTGCATGGCCCTCTTTGCTTCACCTTGACCTTGGCCACAGGTACCCTTTTCTTAGTTCCCAAACACACTGCTATGTTCATACTTCCATGATTACATAGCACCCCTCCCCTTTATCATGGGGTAAATTCCTACTTAATCTTTAGAAGCATAAAGTACACAGCATACCTAAAAATGTCTCTTATACCTTTGAGCAGTCCACCTCATCTATGAAGTACACTGTACATTAGTTATAGCACTTATTATATCCTGTTCATCTTTGTTATGTGTACTCTGAGCTTTCTAAGGGATTAGCATTTTTGTATGTATTAACCAGCAAAGTGTCTGACACTGAACAGAAGCTCAATAAATATCTGCTGAATTGAATATAACAAAATAGTTATGGATGATTCCAAAACACATCACATACTTAAAAAATACTATATTCTCTTTTAAGGAATCTTTCCAACAAAATAAAAAAGAATTTTTGTATTAATTTACAGTTTAAAATTATAAGTCCTCATTTTTCTCAAATAAAGTAAAAGTCCTAAATATAGACTGTGTACAACTTCCAGTGTTCAAAACATTACTAGTCTATAAGAGTAACATATCAATGTAGTCAATGAACTAAGCAGATGCTGCAAACTGACAGGAACATTCCACTGTAGGACTCACTTAAATATGCTGGATGAATAATTGAGTGAGTAGGCACTTTATATTTAAGTTTAACATGAAAAGTCAGAATTTATGAATTATGCTGAGTTCACAGAATAGTTGGCCTTGGAAGACCACTTTTACCTCATATATTCCAGTTTTCATAGAAATATCAAAATAATAAGTATGTGAATAATGTTTTATAGATTAAAAGGTGCTTTTCATATAAATTATATGATTTAATCAAATAAGTAGTTTAATCAAATCAGTTAAAGAATGCTAATGAACTATTTTTTTATTGCTTCTTTCTGCAAATATTTAATGAGCTCCTACTACATGTCAGCTACTATGTACTTACTCTGCCTTTTAAAAATCTCTTCAAACTATCTCCCTGCCACTGTCCCATTTTAAATGTCCCCTACCTAGTTTTTTCCTGCTGGCAGTCTCTCCCAGTACAACTCTTCTTCCATAGCTCCTCTTTAGCATGGTCTACAAAATCCTTTACAAATGACAATAATCTATCCCTTCCTGTGTTTTCCTTACATTTTCTTCATTTATTTATTTATTTTCCTCCTCTGTTTCACAGTTCTTTAGTCAAGCTGAATTTGGCCTTTACATATAGCTATTCCTATTTGTTTCTGTCAGGCAAATTCGTCATCTCTCATATCCCAACTTCCTTTCTAAGACCTTCCTGATTCCTTTAGAAACTGAAGAGTACTTCAACCACATTTTATTTCCACTTGAACTGCAGTAATTATACCACAGTAAGACATTTACATAACTGTTTTCCTACATTAGCCACAAGGCTTCTTACAGGCAAAATATATTTTATTCACCAATTAAGCTTCAAGTCCTTGCTTAGTACCAGGCACATAGTAGATGCTCAATAAATGTTTCCTGAATAAATGAAACAACTGGAAAAAACAAAGAAAATGCAAAAATGTGTGCTGTACACTAAAGATGAGAAATAAATATGAGCTAATTTAATTGGGACAACTTGTTGGTAAAGGCAGGCAGAACTTGAAAAATGAACAAAATCAGATAGATAGAGAGATATGAGGAGAGTAAGTTTTAAATAAAACATATCATGTCCAAGATTACTTAAAAAACCAAGAACAAATAACAAACGCCCATACTTACCTTCAGTTACTCCCCCAATAGCAAGAGAAATAATAGCTAAAACGTTTTCACATGATGAATGATTTATCTACCAACAGAGAAAACAATTTAATTTAGTAGCTGGAGTTCAGACTAATTCAATAACAATAAAAACATATGCTGACATTAAATTGATTATTACAAATATGGAAGAACGACATTTCTCATGGAAGATACAATTACTTTAAGATGAAAATGCAAAAAAAAAAAAAGGATTGTAATAGAGTTACTAATTGTAGAAGTACATCAAGTAAATAATAAGCAGGTGATTCACTTAAAATCTAACATTAACATGATTAAGGCTGTAAGCTAATCCAGTACAGAAATATTGAGAGCATAACTCAATCAATGGACAAGCCAAAGGCAAGGCCAGGGGAATGAACTGTACTGGTGCTTCGAAATGTCTGAGGGAAGGTTTTCATTGGAGGGAAGTGTGCCTGGAGTTTCATAATATAAAAACCAGCTTTTGTTGAGTATTCATTAACTGTCATTGTACACAACAATCTTGAAAGAATAGTATTTGCCTTCTTACAAATGAAACTGAGGCCCCAAAAAGCAACTTGCTTGATGCCTGACAACAGGTAAGGGAATAGATGTGAAAAAGAGGAAAAGAATGAAATTCATTCTTTTCTGATGCAGAAATGCCCAAAAGAAAGTGGCACTGTATTATTGCCACAAGACATAAGATCTACCTTCTTGGGACCCAACCTTCACTTACCCAAGAATAAACTGCTGAAACTTCCTTTTCCTTTCATTTGGGTGCCCCACTGTTCAATAAATTCAGATTTCTCATATTTAGATTAAATTTGTCCATTGAAGTTGAATAGGCTCTAGTTAAATTTTTTGTAGATGAGAAGGAAATCATAAGAAAATGAGTACGGAACCCAGCTCCCACACTGAACATCCTTGGACTGGGTTTTTTGTGCTACTAAGAATGTGTCACACTGTCTACGTTGCAATGTGAGAGGGCCCACTGTCAAACTCAGGAAGACCTCGTATCAACTTTTCTCAGAGTATTCACTTGGAGAGAGCTCTCTTCATTTATTAAACCAAACCCTTAAATTGCACCTCTGCTGTCAAAATCCTTAATTATTACATAATTCCTATACTATGATCAAGCCAGCTTTCACAAAGTAGCAAGCTCATGCTAGAAAACTTAATAATCATACTTAAATATTCATTTTAAGAATAAATGTAATTTTAAAAATAATTTATTAATTTGCCAGCAAAATCTTAATAATAAATAAATGTATACTTACAATTTCTTCTTCTAGAACACCTCTGAAAGCTTGGTCAAGGGTACATTTTTTTTCATTTTCACTATTAAAAAACAAAAGACACCTGCATTTTTTAAAATAGTTCAGGGTAAGTATGAAGATTCAGGTAAGCATATTTCAAGAATATCAATGCCTTACCTGCCAGGTAACTGGCTGAAGGTATTCAACAATGGCTTGATATTTTTGTTGTTCAGTGCCTCTCTGGTAGACTTCTAGAAAAATAAAAATAAGTGGCAAGATTTATGATTATTATTTGCTAAAAAACATGTTATTCATTACTAATAAGTTTAACCTAAAAATGTTTGTAACTGGGAAAAATTACCTATCTTTCTATCAGTAATTGTTATTCAAATGCCATTTACTGATATACTCATCATTTTAAACCTGACAGGAGCTTCCGAGCTTGACTTTCTCATTCAAGTTTTTCTCTCCTATCATCATCTCTTTAAATACAACATCCATGAGAATATTCTGCTTTAAAGGAAAAGTCTCCAATGGCTCCTTATTTACAGATTTTGGTTTTGAAGTTTTGTATCTCCTCACAAGGTCCTTGATAATATTATCCCACTCAATCTATCCAACCTTATTTTCCATTCCCCCAACATATACACTGTACTAAGTCTAGCCATCCCCTGCCATAATTTTCTATCAAGCTCACTCTAGTGCATTCACACATTCATGATATTCTTCCCACCTGTTCATACAAATTCTATCCATTCTTCAGGACCCATCTGAAGTCCTACCTCCTCTAGGTAGTTTGCTCAGCACAGTCTCTTTCACACACAGTAAATACAGAATAAATACCCGCTCGCTGAAAGTAGTCGTAATTGAAAGGCAAAAATATTGCAAAGTCATTCATCCTGTGAAAATTCACATACCCTTAAAAAGTCATCTTATTACCTCATAGGGGTTAGATTTACTCTGGAAATGTCCATTCCTGACTCTGCCAAGAATAGGCTATGTTATCTTGGGCAAATCGCTTAATGCTTCATTTTCCTCACCAGTTAATAAGAGGGTTGTCATAGATCCTTACTACCTGCAGCAGCAGTGGCATCACCTGCGAACTTGTCAGAAAGGGAAAAAAATTCATGCCTCACACTAAATCTACTGAATCATAATTTACATTTTACAATATCTCCAGGTGATGCCACCACACACTGAAGCTGGAGAAGCACCACACTAGATAATCTCCAATAATATGGTCCTTTGCAGGGCTAACAGGATCTTGGATATTCCTAACAATTAATCTAATCTAGTCTAATCTTAAATCACCAGATTAATTACAGCAAAATGCACAAAAGAAAATAATTCTGATGACATACAATTTGGTAAAATAAAAACCAAACAAACAAAAAACCAAACCCCACGCTGTATGGCTAAAAAAGAACCCACACAGAAAAATTCTTACCAAAAAGAATCAATTTTTTCACAGAATGTTCATGCTGGCATCACTATAAACAACTACATAGGCACAATTAAGTATCTGAGTAGTTGAACCATTACTTTAAATACTGGCGTAAATGCTAAAGAAAAATACCGTAAAACTGATTTTCTTAACGGGGATGTATAAACAACATAATACTGGGTTTGAAGTCAGAAAATAAACACTTCAGTAAATCACAACTTTTGGGGAGGAATTGGCTGTTTCCATCTCACCAACAAGGGATAATAAAACTTAGCCTACTTAACACATCGTTGACCAGCAATTTTACACAAAAGCTAACGCAAGGGCAAACACGAGTTAATTCCTGTAGCAAACTACATCCATCCGTTCATTAACAGCGCTAAGAGTTATGTAAGCTAACATGAAAACGCTCTGCAAGGTGTTCGTCAAACGCTAAAACGACTCTTCCCCCAACGAGTAATAAGAAGATGACACCTGGCAAACGTTCCCAAGCTGATTTGTTTGCCTTTCCTCGTTTAGGATCTTTTAACTGACCTCTTTCGGAGTGAAATGTGAGAGGGTTAACGTCGTGGTGAGTAGGCGGGGCAGGAACAGGTTCTCTGAGCTAAAACCACTCCGGCCCTGCCCGTTCGGCACCTCCCTCCCGGTTCTGGAGACACCTGCCCAGCTAGGCGAGGGCTGCAGAGAAGCTGGACAGCACAGGTGAGCCCTTCACGCAGGGCACCCAGAACGTGGGGTCCTTTATCCCGCCGGCGGGATGGCGAGGGCGGACAGCAGAGGGCAGCGTTGAAGAGGAAGGTAAATCGCCTTTTCCACCTCCCCGCTGCGACGGGGTCGAAAGCCAACGCTGCGGCACACACACCGCTGTCTCCTCTTACCCCAGGGCAAGATCCCAATAATTTCAGGGAGAGAAGAGCCCAAATTAGCGCCGGGCCGAGCTCGCACCCGCCCGCCCTCCGCTCACCGTGAACCGCGACCGCGCTTCGGGTAAGCTGAAGAGCGGCGGCGTCGGAGACATCTTTTCGGCTGCGCGTGCCCGCCGCCACTCTGCGGCGCGGGCGGATGACGTCAAGCCGGAAGCTGCGAGATTACGGGCTCTGCCCGCCGCTGGAGAGCCCGGGAGGCGAGGGGCGGGCCGGCCGGCCTCTGGGAGCGTGCTTCCTCCGTGATTGACCTCAGGTGGACGTGAGGCACCTGAGTCCGCTACACAATGCCAAGTCCGGGGCCGTGCGTAACCCTAGGTTGGACGCTTACGGGCCGCCGCGCGCTGTAACCTCCGCGCGGTCGGGCGGGGCGCAGGCGGAGAAGCGCGCCTTGCCGGCCTTCGGGGGTTGGGGAGACCGGGCTACTTAGGGCTCAGTGGCTGCTTGGGGAGGTCATCGCCGCGGGACAAACCCCGCATTATCTGGGAAAGCTCCAGGCCGGGGAAATGGTGGCCGTGGCTGTGGGCTGCCGTTCTCCCCGAAGTGGTAGTCTCAGCTCCGGAGTTACACGTCACCCTGTGGTTCAGCTAGCTCATTAGCAGTGCACTCTTAATGTAAAATAGAAATCATGCTTCTGCCACCGGGTTACTGAAAAGCGCTAATAAAATAATGAATGCAAGTGTGGCTTGTATGGCAATCGAAGGATTGTTATAAATATTTTGGAGTCAGTGAACTTTGCTGGCATATATAGGCTTTTACACAGGGAATTAGACCGAGGAGGAATGCAGTTTTCTGGGCTGACAGGATTGGTGGCTCCGTGTCCAGGGTAGAGGTACCCCTTGCAAAACCGTTTCCTCATCCGTTTCCGCCCTTGTCTCTCCTCACTGGAGAGGCTTGGCGAATGAGAAGCCAAATGGTAGTAACTTTCTTAGTTGAAATCACGCTCTAGGGAAAGAAAGAACGTATTGACCCAATGGTAAGAACTTTTTGCCAGTTATTTCCCTTCCACGTGCACCTAAAAGAAGAAAGCTAGGTGTGCTTTAGGAAAGCGTTATTGGCATCCAAAGAGAATGCAGGAAGCCAACAGAAAGAGAACTGTGTATAGTGTTGCCCGTAAGTGGGGACTGGGAACAGTGATGGCCACCTGGAGCATAGCAGTCTATTTTAGAATCAGAATCATTCCGGTTTGAGTGTATCAATCTCAAAGTTGGCAAATAAACTGGGACTAATTAAATAAGTATCTGTTGTAATAGGATTATTATCATTCTACAAATGATTATTAACTAGAGCACAACTAAGACCTGGGAGAGAGAAAACAATTATTTTTACAAAAATTCAAACGCAAAAGTTGGAGCTTCTTAACTCATCTGTCAAAGCCCAGTCATTTAGAATTCTATTATTCAGCAAACATTTGTTGGGTACATTGTAAACAATGGACAATATTTGTTGAAAGAAGTAGTATATGAACAAATGAATGAACAAAATGATTAAAATTCCTGTGGTTTTTTTTTTTTAAGATTTTATTCATTATTTGCAGAGAGAGGGGGAGGGAAAGAGGCAGAGAGAGAGAAACATCAATGTATGGTTGAGTTTCATCTACCTCCAGCCAGGGAGCTGGCTGGAGACCTGGTTTGCAACCCGGTTATGTGCCCTGGCTGGGGAATCAAATCCTGGGGAACAGGAACAAAAAATTCCTGTTTTGAGGAGTTCTTAGTTTGCTTGACATGAAAGAAAGAATTAAAACAATTAACACAATTACATTATGTATACAATCTCTATCGTAAGTAACTTCGATAATAGCTGCTGTAAGAGATCAAAGGAGAGAGATATTGTTAACATAGGAGGTTGCCAAGGAGCCTTCAAGGAAAAACTAGAATGTGAGCTGGACCAAGAAGATTTCCAATTGAGACAGGTAGAAGTGGGTAGGGGTGAATAGAAAAGACATTCCCAGTGAAGAGAATATCAGTAGAGGTGTGGAAGGGAGAAAATATAGTGAAAGATAGCTGTTCACTTTAGCATTAGGTTCTGAACAGAAAGAGAATGAAAAGTCAAATTGGAACCAAATTGTAATAATGTTTGAAGCCAAAGAATATTATGGGTTTAAAAATGGCATTTGCAGTTCCTACCAAGTAATAAATGATAGTTTCTTTCAGGGGAAGGAGAGAAATGAACTGTTTTGCTGTCGAGTGGAGAAACACCAGATAAACAGTAGGAAAAAGGCAATGAGGTGTTACTGTGTAATGGGTACAGAGTTTGGCTTGGGGTGAAGAAGTTCTGGAGTTGGACAGCGGTGATGGTTACACAACAATGTGAATGTAGTTAAATGCCACTGAGTTATATACTTAAAATGCCAAATTTTATGTGTATTTTACTGAACTAAAAGAACAAAAAAAAAAAAAAAAAAAAAAGCAATCTGACCTAGCTATTGTCAAAAGGGCAAAGATATTGCAGATATTAGTATGATTTGAGACCTTAAGATTATATTTTAAAAAGCCAGGAAGTAGTAGGTAATGCATTTTAAGAAGACATCCATCAAAAATCATTACAGTAAAAATATTGTAGCATGTAGACTACTTTAATAAGTACATTACGATTCCCAAAGCACTTAACGTATAAGACCTCACGTCATCCTCTAAGTGATATTTTGAAGTTAGTAATACAGCTGTTTGGCCTATTTTACACGTGAGGATGCAAACTCATATAAATATGGTTCTTGATAGAGGTAATTGGCAAAATGAGACTACCCAGGGGCTTTGATTCCAAATTTTGTGCTCTTTACACTATGTTACACTGTTGTAATTGGTTACATTTTAGTCAAAACCTTCTATGAGCCAGACACTTTTCTTATACTACTTCTACTCCTTACAGCAACATTGTACTTAGTTATACATCAGTGAAGCAACAGACTTCCTTCTCCTAGGTCACATGACTAGAGAAAGCTAGTTTTGGATTTGAGCCTGGCTTTAATCCCAAAGCCTGTATTTGGTTTTAACTCTCAGATCTTTACTAACCCATTGATCTAGTTAATGTCTCAAAATTATTACATTAAAAATATATGTAATAACAATCAAAGGGCAGACATCCAATAACAAGTAATCTCATTACTTAACTTTATTGTGCACTTGCTTTTCCTCCTAAGTGAAGGATGGACCAGGCATAGTCTCTGTTAGGAAATACCTTCTTTGTGTAATTCTAGGCTCAGTAGTTTAGATCAATTCTAAGCATTTACATCTTTATTCCTCTCCTTTTTCTTTGTGGGATCTTAGTTGGATTCAAGTTACTATTTGAGTGATGAGATCTAGCAGAAGAGGACCATGGGGGCAGATTCTTCTTTTTTTGTTCTAGTCTTTATCCTGTACCCCAGGCAAAACAAAACAAAACAGCTTCTTGTTCCAGGCTCCACCAGTCAATCTCCTTGGGATATTGGATCGTTTTGTGGTTCAGGTTCTGGGTTTTTGTCATCCTTTGTGGTTCAGGTTCTGGGTTTTTGTCATCCTTTTCCTTTCTCTTTAATTTGAATGGATTGAAATAATTATATTGATGCGGAACTGATGTTTGAGAGTAAAAACGAGCAAAAAAATAGGGAAAGGAAGGGAGGTAGGGGGAGGGGGAAGGAAAAGGCAAAGAAGGGGAGCAGTTTAGACACGAACCTAGCATGGAAGAACCATGGACATGGACAACATGTAGATTTGACTTTGTGGAGGAGTGGTTGGGTGGGGAAGGGGACAGGGGAGCAAAAAAGGGATGGATGTAATACAACAACAATAAAATTAAATTAAAAAAGAATAGGGAAAGGAATGGAACTTGGAAGAAGAATAATGGGAGAAAGATGACACTTTGTGGGTATTTTTGTTGAAAAAGAGGAATTACATGAATACTGTAGGTGCTGTATTTTTATAGAGGTGGCATTTTATATTAATATTGTATTATTCATTTGACATATTTATTGAGTGCCTTATTACCTTTCAGTTGCAGGTGCAATATTGGATCATATATGCAGTAGTAGAATTTTATAAAATCCTGAGTAGTATATATATCATTACCTAGTATGCATGGTAAAATCTTGTTTGGTGAACTTGGTTGGCAAACAGATGATTGTAATTCAAGGTGAGAAATAGAATAGTGGGTGACAATTTCTTGCCCTAAGTAGCTTCCCTGCAGGGTTAGGCAGAGATTTTGCCTGCAACTGTACCATTGCTTGCCTTGTTCTCGTTTCCCTCGTCCCTTTACTGGTTTCTTTTGAGATCACCTTAATAAATCATTTGCTCACAAATTTTCACCTCAAAGTTGGTTTCCGGTGGTCTTGATTGTGTTTGGTTAGGTATACTGAGAAGCAGACACCAACTGTTAGGGTTCCACGTGCAAGAGGTTTATTATGGTGGGAGCAGGGGCAGGCAGGGAGAGCTTGCAGACCACAGTGCAGTTGACACCTCTGAAAGCAAGGACAGTTAGGTAGAAGTTTAAGTGAAACGCTGGGAGAACACTGAAGTCTGCTCCATCTGCCATGCTCTCATTTAGAAAGCCTGGCTCTGTGAAGGTGTGATTGATCCAGAGAGCAGTAGCTGGCCTCTGTCAGTTGTGCTGCCCACAGCAGAAGATCTGAGTAGAGCATTTTCATGGCCACCACACTGTCCTGGGGTATTGTTATTCATTCATTTCCAGAAAAATTTTTTTTGTTTATTTTCAATAAATATACATAAACCTGGCACTGTGAACAAAACAAGAGTTACTATCCTGTGTGAGCAGATTAAAAAAAAAAAAGATAAAAACAAAAGAATTTTACTATGTGATAAATGCTATGATGGAAGTAAGAGCTAACATCTATTGAATGCTATTGTATGCTTGAATTCTCAGTGCTTTACAAGTATGAGCTCATTTGATTTTCCCAGCAACCTTACCAGGGAGGTACTTTTTATTCCCAGTTTTCAAAAGAGCCTGAGATGAACAGTGCTTAAGTAACTAGGCCCCAAGGCCATTCAAAATAAAAGGAATGAGAGGCTGCAGCAGAGAATGCTTAGACAGTATGTATGTACGGGTGTATTTATTTCAATTACAGTTGACCTTCTATACCATACTAGTTTAAAGTGTCCAGCATAGTGGTTAGACATTATGTAATTTACAGACAGGTCCTCCAACAAGCGCAGCACCCCCTGGCACCATACCTAGTTATTAGAACACTATTAACTGTATTCTTTATGCTGTGTTTTTACATCCTTGTAACTACTTTGTAACTGCCAATTTGTACTTTCTAATTACCCCATCTTTTCACCCAGTCCCCCAACCCTCCTCCCACACTGCAATCATCAGTCTGTTCTCTGGATCCACAAGTTCCTTTCTGGTAGGAAAGACCTCTCTGTGACAGAGAGAATTATCATTTTGTTTGTCTCCTTATGATATTTGTGTATTCATTGGTTGATCATTGTATATGCCCTGACCTGGGATCAAACCAGCAACCTTGCCATATCAGGATGGCACTCTAACCAATTGAGTTCTACCCAGCCAGGGCCAGTAAGTGCTATTTTAAGTCAAAGCTTGAAGGATGGGAAGAGAATTAGTTATATATTTGACAGGGGGAGGCAAGAAAGCATATTCCAAGTAGAAGGAGAAGCATGTGCAATGGCTTGTATTAGGGAAGAGGTTAACATCTGAGAATGGAAAGAAAGTCATAATGAGAAAGATGGAGTGCCGTGGAAAATGTGGTTGGAGAAAAGGACAGGGCCAAGTTCTTCAGGACTTTGCACTTCCCTAGAGTTTCACTCTCTTCCACACACTACAGTCTTCTGAAGTCTCAAGCTTTGTTTTTAAAAGCTCTCTACTTTTTGCATGAACTGTTTTAGAGGAGAGTCGTTTGCTTTCATTGGTCACCTTGCTTCCACTTGGTGGAGCATCTGATATTCTTTATATAACTGGTGATTTTTCATTATGTATTCATGTTTATAAATCGAGGTTAAGATTGTTCAGTTCTAATAGTTATTGTAGAGACTGCTCAGCGCACTTCCCACTCCTCACGTGCCATTCCCACCCCCTTTCACCTCAATTTTGTAATAAACAGTTGTGGGCATGTGACCTGTTCTGGCCAGCAATAAGTCTGAAATATTTTTCTGCAGCTGGAAAATATGGCTCCTGTATGTGTCTGAATTTGTTTTTTATAAACAAGGGAAGCCTACTTTCATTAATGTTTTGAGAAGTAAGTTATTGGGAGGGTATCAGGAAATTCATACAACCAAGTGAAAGGCTGGATATAAAGCTTGGGCTAAATGGAAGCATGCATAGTTTCACTCTTAGATGTGCTTGCTAATGCCAGCTTTAATGGTTTGCCGCTGTTCCTGGATTCGGTGGCCCCTAGACATTTGCCACCACGTCACTGTGAACACTTACCGCTACACCATGCTGCTGCAGGTGTCCTGCATCATTTAGGCTTTCAGACCTTTTCACTTTTTCCTCTAGATTCAAGGTCTGGCTGGGAGTATGTGAGTGACTACACTCAGGTTTTGTGCTTGTGCTCTGGCTTCCAGAGAACAGGGCAAGTTATGTCCATTCCCCTTCTTTCAGCTTCTGTGGTGAGCAGCAGAGCCCTGTTTTGGGAGTTCCCCCAAAGGGGTATTTGCATGCTGTGCAGCCAATAGAATAATATCCATTGGTTGTTCTGTACAATTTTCTGTTAACCTCAGCAGCTATGGTGAAAATTGAGCTAATGATGTTATCTTCCCTATCACTTGGGAAAAGCTAACTTATAGAAAGAGAAAATGAGATCAACCCACAGAAACAGCTGAAGATGCGCTATAGGCAAAGAAAAGAGTAACAGAACGACAGTTGTTTGGTGTGGAGCAGAGATGTAGAGGGAAGTAGAGGGAGCGAGATGGGAAGGTGGTGGGAAGGAAGATTAACTGCAGATTATTTTAGCTGGGCATTTTCATGTCAGATGACAGCTCTATTATCCTCTAAGTTACCTGAATTATTAAATCCCTTTTATGGTAGCTTAATGCTATTTGGTATTGGATTTCATCAGTTTGCCTCAGAGAGTCCCAGTTAATGCAGGAGTTGAGGTGGGGTTCATCTACTGTTTTGTGAATTACTATTTCCTTTTCATTTCTCAATGCCAGAAAGAGGGGGGCTGGGCCATCCCTATAAAGTTCTCAATGGACTGGGATGACTTTCAAATGATCCATTGTGCTGGAGATTATGGTCTAGTTATTTTGCACACCTCTGTTACTTTCTATGAGCCAGGTGAAACCTATTCTTGGATTTCACCTCTGAACATTGGCGGATCCTTTTTTGCATGCACAGGAAAGTAGCAGGCATGCTTCATTTTAGGTGAGGGGTGACTTTAGTGGCTGTAGACATTAATATGAGCCTATCATTATATGACCTTGGAAGTGATCTAATAAGTAGGATTTCTTTTCTGTAGTAATGGTGATTCAAACTTCAAATCATTTCAACAAAGCTTGGGAAATTTTAGAGAGGGATGGAAGAGGGAGGAATGTTTAAGTCTGGGTTACCTCCCAGACTAAAGACTGTGTCCACTGTGGGGAAAGTGGGATGAATGTAATACAACAACAATAAAATAAAATTTAAAGACTTGTGTCCAGGTAATTTATTTGAGAAGTGATGCAAAGAAGCAGTGGAACTAGGGAAAGAGAAACAGGAAGAAAGCCATTCAAAAGAACATTATAGTATTGGTCACTGCTGTGGGTTGATTAGAACTGAATTTCACTGGAATCTTTTGAGGAGATACATATAATGTTCTCCAAATTGCCTGCCTGCTCAAGGAAAGGCGGAAAGCATTTATCCATTGACACCCAATCCCCATTAATTGAAGGCTGTCTTAGGGGACATTTCTGTGGTGTATGCATTAATACATAGAGGGCTTCCACAGGGTTCTTTGCAACTGTACAATAGTAGAGAAGTTCTGGGGCAGAAAAACAAAAGATGTATATATGATGCAGCTGAAGTGACGTGCCTTCAGTTTTACCTATGTGGATGGACTTGGCTATCATAGCAGTGGCTAGAGTAAAAGTAGGTCCAAAGGATGGGAAGCAGGGCCAATAGGTATCTGACATAAAGGAGGGAAATGTGCTGACTTCTTTAAAACTTTTTTAAATTGACTTCAGAGAGAGGAGGGATGAAACATTGATTTATTGTTCCCATTTATTTATGCATTCATTGGTTGAGTCTTGTATGAATTCTGACAGGGATCGAACATACAACCTTGGTGTATCAGGACAATGCTGTTAAACAACTGCCTGACCAGGGCTGAATTCTTGATCTTCTATAAGGGGGGCTAAAATAAACTATTTAGTTCAATCTTAGCCATTTTAAAAATAATAGATTCAAATATATAGATGTTTAAAACAAATGATAGTGATTTCTAGAACCTATAACAATATGTACATCTCCAAGGTCACTGGAGAAAATAAGAAAAACATACAGTTTATAGAACAAGATTTAGAAAACAGGCAACAAAAGCTAAAATAGACAAGTGAGGGTCCATCGCTCTGAAAACTTCTGCACAGCAAAAGAAGTGAAAGAGTTAAAAGATAGCCTACTAGCCCTGGCTGGGTAGTCAGTTGGTTAGAGGGTTGTCCCCCAATATGTTAAGGGTGTGGGTACAACCTCCAGTCAGGACAAGCACCCAATGGATTCATAAATAAGTGAAATGACAAATCAATGTTTCTTTTCTCCCTCTTCCTCTCTCTCTCTAAAACTCAAAGAGAAAGGGAGAGAGAGAGAGAGAGAGAAACAGCCTATAGAATGGGATAAAATATTTGCAAACCATACATCTGGTGAGAGTTAATATACAAAACATGAAGAACTCCAGCAACTCAATAGCAAGAAACCAAATAACCCAATTAAAGAATGGGCAAAGTTCCTATATAGACATTTCTTCAGAGAATACAAGGACCAACAGGTATATGAAAAGGTGTTCAGCATCACTAGTCATCAGGTAAATAAACATCAAAACCACACTGGGATATCAGCTCACACTTGTTAGAATGGCTGTTGTCAAAAAGAGAAGATAGTACTTACCTGGCAAGGGCCATACCATGATCATGAAGGCGGTTTTCCCAGGGCGAGGCTTATCCATTGCAGTGCAGATGTGCTGACCCCTGTGATTTCCCCAAGTGTGGGAAACTCAACTGCAAATGTGGTCGGGGACTGCATTTGCACTCTCCCCTGTAACAAAAATATATGAAGGCTGTGGAGAAAAGGGAACCCTTGTATATGTACTGTGGGGGAAATGCAAAATGGTGTAGTGATATGGAGGTCCCTGGAAAAATAAAACGGAACTATCATATTATCCAGTAAACCCATCACTTTGTGTGTGTGTGTGTGTGTGTGTGTGTGTGTGTGTGTGTGATGTATACGTACATCCAAAGAAAATAAAATCATTATCTTAAAGCGGTATCTGCACTTCTAGGTTCATTGCAGCATATTCATAATAGCCAAAATATGGAAAAAACCTATGCGTCCATTGATAGATGAATGAATAAGTAAATGTGAGATGTACACACACACACACACACACACACATACACACACACACACGAAATCTGTCCAGAAAGTATTGGCTGCACAAACTTAATTATATTGACATTGGCTTGATGCTTTTGGGACAGACCTTGTATACACACACACACTATAAATGTGTGTGTGGTTATATATATAAAATGTTGGAAAAAGCCCAGCCATTGATATATAATGGAAACAGTTTGCACAACATTGATGTAATCTGGCAGCCAAGGAGAGTGGACTGGAATACACACGTGTGAACAATGATGACTTCATTGTGCTAGTTAGCGGGGGCAGTAGATGCCATTGAGTGAGTGTGTTTACTGTGTGGCCATTGCATTCAAAATGACGTGAGTACAGCAATGAATCTGCTTCAAATTTTAAGTTAAGCTTAAACATTCCTCTGAGGATTCAGAGGATTCAGGAGGCTACATTATGGGCAACAGGTGATTAGCTTCATCACAACACACCTGCTTGTGCATCATGTCTTGGGCAGTTTTTTTTGTGAAACATCAAATCACGCAGGTGACTCAGCCCCGCTACAGCCAGGTTTGGTGCCCTGCCAATTCTGATTTGTCCCAAAACTGATCACCTTGGAAAGGGAAGAGATTTCAGACCATCACTGAAATTCAGGAAACTAGGACAGGGCAGCTGATGGTGACTGGGAGAACTGTGTGAGGTCTCAAGGTGCCTACCTTGAAGGGAGCTGAGGCTTTATTGTTTTATGTGCAATTTCTTGTATCTTCAATAAATATCTTTATTTTTCATATTACATGGTGGCTACCCTCTGGACAGACCCTGTGTATACATACGTACACACACTAGGATATTCTGCCATTTTGACAAAATGGGTAAAACTGGATGACATCAGACTAAGTGAAATAAACCAGACCCAGAAAGACAAATACTGTATGATCTTATGTATGTATGGAATTTAAAAAGCTGAACTCATGTTGGCAAAGCAGAATGGTGGTTGCTAGGGGATGGGGGAAATCAGGAGATATGTCAGAGTACAAACTTAGTTATAAAATTAGTAAGTCCTGAGGACCAGAACTTACACAACATGATAACTGTAGTTAATAATACTGTATTATGTATTTGAAATTTGCCAATAGAGAAGATCTTAAGTGTTATCACACAAAGTGAGGTGAGATATTCATTAGTTTGATTGTGGTAATAATTTCACAATGTATATGTATATCAAACATCACCTCATACACTGAAATATATATTTTTTATTTGTTAATTATACCTCAACATTGGAAAAAATTTAAATTTGTCCTGCCCAATATAGTAAACTTATAACAATAGCAATTAAGATACTATAGTTATGGTTTAAGGAAAGGCAAATAGATTCATGAAAGAGAATAGGGAGCCCCCCCATCCCACACACAATGTAGATCCTTCATATTTCATTGTGTCACCTAAGACATTGTGAGTCATAGTCAATAGAAAAATGGAAGAGTATATGATAAGTCATCCTGGGACAATTGGTTATCCTACATGTGGGGAAAAAAAATGGGTTCCTCACATCAAAAAATTCCAGGTGGACTAAAGCATGAAATATGAACTAAATTATATAGATATATCTTCATTACCTTGCAGTAAGGAGGAATTTCTGAAACAAAATTGAAAACCGTAAAGGAAAAGATTGATCATTTTGGCTACATTAAAATGAACCTTAAGCTTATCAAAAGATATAATAAAAATGGGCAGATAGGATTTAGAGGGGTAGAAGATATTTGCAACTCATATAACAAGTAATTGGCATCTAGAAATATTAAACATTTTTATAAATCATTTAAAAGTGGTAAAACCCCAAGTTAACAATGGCAAAAGACATAAATTGGAAATTCATGCAGATGAGGAAACAAAAAGATGCCTAATCTCAAGTAATCGGGGAAATGCATTGAACAATACTGAGATGTTGTTTTCCTCTCTATCAGATTGGCATGAGTTAAAAAGCCTGATGAATGAATATCAATGAGGAGGTGAAGCTTGTATGCTCAATGTAAGGAAATGTAAACCAGTACAACCATTTGGGAAAATAGTCTTCAACAATTCTACCCTATGTATAAACGTAAGAGGATTTCTTAATTTGTATAAAGAGACATGTTCAAGAATGTTTCAGTATTATTGGTAGTGCCACAGAATTAGAAATGTCAAGTGTTAGTCAATGACTATAGCTTTAAATATTCAAATGATGAGTGAAAATTAAAGCACTAGATTACTTTTTTCAATGGGAATGTCTTTCACTTGTAGAAGTGAACATGATTTATAATTTCCAAATGGAATATAAAATCTTTGGAGGAAAGACAGAAAGTTCTGGGGATTACCAAGGAAAAAGCATTCTGCGGATGAGGTTTTCTCCATTAAAATATTTAATTTTTTTCCATCCTTACCACAAATTACCTTAAATTCTATTGAAATGATAGCTCCTTGAAATAACTGGTTCTTACCACAAGAGGTCAGCATTTGCATGGAAATATTTCCTGTAAAGCCGCACATTGGTAAAACAAAAAGTGAACTTTTTGTATTTGGATGTATTCTATCTGAGTTGAATTCTGGTACTGACTACCGTAGTAAATGCAAATTATAAATAAGTTATTACAGAAACTGGTACGTGTAGTGCTGTGTTAGAATACTTCACTTTCATTAGTTCTGAACAATTCAGCAGCTCCATGTGGCAGAAGATAAGAATGCTCATCTTGACCTTGATAGTGTTTTTCTTTTGAGGAGGTTCACTAGTGGTTGTTTACATCAGTTAAAATAAGTGATACAGCCCTGACTGGTGTGACTTAGTGGACTGAGTGCTGGCCTGCTAACCAAAGACATGCCGGTTTGATTCCTAGTCAGGGCACATGCCTGGGTTGCCTGCCAGGTCCCCAGTTGGGGGTGTGCAAGAGGCAACCAATCCTTATATCTCTCACACACTGATGTTTCTTTCCCTCTCTTTCTCCCTCCCTTACTCTCTCTCTCTAAAAAGTAAACAAAATCTTTAAAAAACAAAAATATTTGATACATACTTACATCAGGGGGAATTTCTAAGCTATGGTTATTTCATGAGGTTTTGTGACCCTCACTTAGCATGTATTATTTTTAATATTCTTAGAGGAAACTGGAACACTTTGCTCTTGGGATAGAAGAATGCTCTGTCGCTTGGTTCTGGTTAGGCTTTCCACTCCAATGTTTTTTTTACCCAGCTTCAGCTTCCTTCCACCCACTTTGTAAATGGAAAGTAGTGAAGTTTCCTGTTTTGAAGTCAGCACCAGACTTACACTAAATGGTCAGCATTGATGGCAGTGAATCGAAGATTGGGAGACTAAGATAGCATTTTTATTCAGACATCTTCCCCACAGTGCTTTGCACACTGCCTTATAACTTGAATGTTTGCCTTAATGAAAACAGAAACCTGATCAATCCATTCCCAGTAAAAATCCTTCAGTGGCTCCAAGTAACTTTCAAGACCTCATTGAATGAGCTCCATGTTCTAAAATATTCACAACGTGGCCCTGCCTAACCTGTCAGACACACACACACACACACACACACACACATATATACGTGTATATAATTTATTATTTCCAGAGAGAGGGGTAGGGAGAGAGGCTGAGAGAGAGAGAGATACATCAATGTATGGTTGCCTTTCGCCTGCCTTCAGCTATGGATCTGGCTGGAGACCTGGCTTGCAACTTGATTATGTGCCCTGGCTGGGGAATCGAACCAGCGACCTTTGGGTTCGCAGTCCGGCACCTTATCCACTGTGCCACCAGCCAGGGCTTTATATTAATATATTTTTAGTAAAATCAGCTACTATACCCTAAGTACACATATGTTATTTTTGTCTTTCATCATTTATGTACATGATCTCATTCCTTTTTGCAATATTGTATGCAAATAAGGAAACCAAGGCCCAGAGAACTTTAAAAAGTTTTATACAACTGGGATTTGAACTTGAGTGTATTTGACTACGAAGTCATGGGTATATGGTAATATCCTTTCTCATCTTGTCTCACAACCACACGCTCTGCAATCACATGGAACTACTCTCAGTTCCTTTTATGTCATAACTTTTGCTTCTGAAATTTCTTCCTTACTTGCTCTAACTGGTCAAATCCTCCTGTGTTTAAGACTCAGCATAATCATCACCTCCCTGTGGTTGACCCTCCCTGATCTGTTCTGTCATGTTCTTGGCTGTGCTCTGAGTTATAGGGTCATAGTCCCAGTAGTGTTCGAGAGTGCAGCAGAAGATTGGGGAAGTAATTGCTGAAACTACACTAGAAGAACGATTGCTCTGTGTAGGGTGGAAATCCATTTTTAGCTTACATCCCAACAAGGAAGTGATTCTTCCTTCCAAAGGAGGACACTAGGAGGGAGGTAGGGAGGGAGAAAGGGAAGGAGGGAGGGGAAAAGAGAGACAGAGACAGAGACTGCTTGAAGCAGTAACTAAAATATCAAGACTAATGTCAAGAAGCAGTAACTAAAATGTAACTCCCATGATAGAGGGAGTTACAAGACCAAGAGAGCAAAAACCATTACCTGGGTTAACAACTCAAATAGGCAGCTGAACTTTGAATCTTTGCAAATGTAAAAACGACAGGGACCTTGGAAATGAGGAGCAACAACCCTGGTCCAAAGTACTGCAGTGAGGATTTGGGTGTCTTTCTTAAATTGATTTTCTTAATGTAGCCCATTGCTGTTTGAGCATACTGTGTGGGAACAAATATGTTAAGGGATTATAACGCCAACATTTCACTTCTTTCTCAAAAATTGGGAGCTAGACTCTCACTTAGAGTTGCAGCATACAAGGTCTGTCCTGAAAGTATTGAGCATTGAAACAGTTTGAGAGGCTGATACTTTTGGTACAGGCCTCTTAAGCGTTACCTTTTATATTTAGTCATGGCTTCTTCCTCTTTTATTTGCATTTTGAACAGTTTTTTAGTTCATGAGACTCTGGACATTTCCAGGCTAAATTAGGGATTCATTTTCTTGAGAGGGAGTTCTTTAAAGGTACAGCGTACTAGTTGCTCATTTCAAGTATTTTCTTTTTATTACCCATTCTCAAAATGTTAAGAGAAAGGGAAGGGAATTAGCATTCACTAAGCATATGCTAAGTGCCAGACAACTCACCCATTTTCTTGATTTAATTCCCACTATAGTCCCTATGACGTGTTAGTATTTTCACTGTTTTATAGAGGCACAGATAGAGAGTGACAGGGATTGAATAACCTGCTGGTAAGGGGGAAAACTGAGATTAGAATAACATCAAGTCTGATTCCACTACCCCAGGGTCTCCCAAATTTGAATGAAGAGTAACCCCCACCCCCTTTTTAAAGGTAACTATTTCCATAGATCCTTTGTGTTAACTAAAATTATTTTACTGTTTCTTAGGTGTTTTATGCTTATGACAGAAACATACTTTGTGATGTTTATATAACTACAGAACTAAAAGCAAGTACGGAATTAAAAACAAAATTTCAAATATGGTTAGTATGACTTGCTTGCAATATAAATACAGTAGTGATTCATATGGTGCAGTTTTTTTTTAAATTTGGTATTTCTAATTGCTATACAATTTCATTTTCACATTATTGTTTTCTCTTTGAACTGTGAAAATCCTACTGTATAGGATTTGTACTACACAGTGAACTACTGTGTAGATTCGTACAGCACATCATGATACAATTTAGACTTTGCTTGGCCCAATTGATTATTTTGTTATGAAATCCACCTGTGTTCAGTAGCCCATGACAATTAAAAAGCAAACTACTACAGGGTGCGTGTGATAAATTGGCAATAATGTTGCCTCTTATTTCATTTGCTTCTTATTAATTTTGAAAAACTGTTTCTAAGGTTATGACTTAACGTCATTGTTTCAGATATAAAGTATAAAATTCTGAGGGCAACTGTCATGTTGAAGGAATACGATGTTAGAGCAATCATAATTTCTGGACTGCGTACAGGGCCAACTGCTAAGGAAATCACAGACTTCATGTTGTACAGTTTACAACATGAAGAAGGTGTATGATGCTGACCCTGATGTCACCACACCAACAAGGAAAACGCAAAAGGTACGCAAAGGTAAATAAATCCTGGAGATCATCAATGAAGATCCAGGAAAGTCAATGTGGGATGCAATGGTTCGAAAGATTATTGCTGAAGATATCAGGTACAGATCATATGTTCTTAGAAGGGGCCAGTTTATGACACAGCAAAGGAAAGGTGCTTTGAAAAGGCAAGGAAACTGCTAACAAAATGGAAAAATCCCAAAGAAAACCCTCTGATTTTCTTCTCTGATGAACAGAATTGTCAGCAGGACTAAACCTAGTCTACAGAAGAAACAACAGGTGGCTCTGTGAGAATCTTAATGAAGTCCCATTTATCATGAAAATGAAATTTCCTGCTACAGTGATGGTGTTAGGTGTTGTCAGCAATGAAGGAGATATCTTGACTCCGCATTTTTCCCCCACAAGGCTTGAAGGTGATTGCTGATGTTGACCTTGATGTTTTGAGAAAAGTAGTTGTACCATGGATGAAGCAAGTCAAAAATGGATGTCATTTTATCTTCCAACAAGATGGTGCACCAGCACATAATGCCAAAAAGGTGCGAGAATTTCTCTGTGTCAGTGTTCCTGAATTCTGGTCAAAGGAAATCTGGCTGCCTAGTTCACCAGATGCAAATCCTTTAGACTATTATGTATGGAGCATTTGTGAGAGAGAAGTTAATAAACAACCTCATTCCAATAAAGTGGCTGTTAAAGCTAAGTTTGAAAACATGTTGATGTCCATGGATAAAGAAAAGTTAATGAAAGTGTTCTCAAGATTCCGAAGTTGAATTGAGTCTATTATTGCAGCAAATGGAGACTTTTTTGAACAATTAAAAAAATGACTATGTATTTACATCTAAGAATACATTTATTTCAAAATATAAGTTTCATGGTACGTTATTTATTTTACTAAAATGTTGCCACTTTATCGCAGTCATCCTGTATATTACTGGAATGTTCACTCCTTGAGTGTGGGCCCATTGTCTGCCTTTTTCACTGTTGTATTCTTGGTGTCTAGAACACTGCTTATTACATAGTAGGTGGTCAATAAATGTTCAGTTGATGTCGGAGTTAATGAACAAAGAAACACTTAGAGTTAATACATTTTTTAATGTAAATGCAGGCCCTGAGATTTTGTAGTAAAAAAGATTGTAAGGTGGTCATCCAGATGATTCAGATTTTGCTTATGTTGCAGAGATACTATTTCCAAATAATTATTTATTGATTTCTCCCTGTGTTGTCCCCCTCCAGCTACCCTTTCCTCCTATCTGAACCATTCAAGCAGGTACTTGGGCTCTAGGCCTATGACCTTATCGAAGAGAACTGGTTTTAAAGAGGCAGTTGTGCCCTCTTTATTCTTGTCCCCCTTCCATTGTTTTGATGCAGAAGATGACAAGGCCCTAGGAAATGACACATGCATAAAACAGATGGAGCCTGGGTTCCTGACCCACCATGTGGAAGAGAGCTGCTAAACAACTTGGAATATCTCCCTCACGCTGAATTATGGGGAGGAGATAAAGATCTGTGGTCATTGAGCTATATACTATTTTGTGGGGCTGTTTATTATAGCAACTAGTATTATCCAAATTAATACATTCTTCTTATAATGGAAGACATAGAAAGAGTGGATTTTTGCAATCAAATATGTTACCTAGTTGAATTCAATTTTTCAGGGGGTGGGAGTAGAAGCTTGAAACATGGAATCCTTTCAGATCCTATTTTATTTTTATTTTTTAAGTGTTGTTTTTTGTTCTTTTACCAAAGCCAGACCCCTGCTCCCATGTCCTCCTTGTCTCCCATTGTGTTTCACCCTGGGCAGTGTTGCCCCTTACCCCGTCTCCATCTTTACCGTGTTATGAGAGCTACAAAACAGCAGCTTCCCCAGCTCATCCACGAAAGGCATCTGCTGGCCCCTTTTCAGATCTGGGTCATGCTTTGTGTATCTGTGCATTAGAATGATAAAAAGCTCTTCCTGACTCTGGGGCTCCTTTCTCAAATGATCAGTTGGCAGCTTGTACAGTGAGATATTGGTCTTCCAACAGTCCATAAATAATGTGACTTACTCAAAGGAATTTCATAATACACAAGGCATTTAGATGTTTCTCTTAAAATATAGTTTACTGCTACTTTTGGAAAATACTTTTTTAGATTTTAGCTTACCTGCACATCTACATCTTGGGACCAGAATACCTTACTCTCAATCACCACTTTTCTGGAATAAAAGACCTACACTTTCACACACACACACACACACACACACACACAATTAGTGAGCTCTGGCTGGTGGCTCTGTGGATAGACGCTGGCCTGTGAACTCAAAGGTTGCTGGTTCAATTCCCAGCCAGGGCACATAACCAGGTTGCAAGCCAGGTCTCCAGCCAGGTCCGTAGCTGGAGGCAGGTGAAAGACAACCATACATTGATATTTCTCTCCCTTTCTTCCTTCCTCCCTGCCCTTCTCTCTAAAAATAATGAATAAAATCTAAAAAAAAAAAAAAAAAAATAGTGGTTCCCATACTGTTTTATCATCATCCTATAGTTTAAAGTATGGATTTGACAGAGACACTTCTTAGGTACAAACAAATCTGTATATGTTTCTGGAGAGGCCTCTGCAGAGGAGGCTCCAGCACAGTGAGGGTGCTGCTATAACTTGGTAGCCCAGGAAGGCCTCGCTTGGGTCAGTTCCAGTGTGGTCTTGCTCCAGGTACGGGTGGAGATGTGGCTGGTATCCAGTTCTCTCCCTTCTCTAGGGCACTGCCAACCTGCAACCTTGGCTTGAAAAGTGTAATAACACAACTAAAAACAAATCATAGGCGCATTTTTACTTGGAGTTGCCAACTGTCCTGGCTTGACCGTTCTCATCCAGTAAGCAAACCTGAATCTCAGAGAAAAGTAAGCACTTCAGAAACATTTGGAAATTTTCTCAGCCTCTTGTTTTAACTCCCAAACCCAGAAACCCAAATAAGGCAATACTTCTTAAGTTGCTGTATGCAGATTCAAGTGCCTACATTGATAATATTTGCTATCGGGACTTCATTTTACATTTTACAATAATACTCCAACTCTGAAAAAAAGTGACCCTTTTGGCATGTTTTCAGAAAATAAATGCTTACTTACCATGTGAGCTTTTAGAAAAAAGGAAGGGAAATTAGTCACTCAATATTTCGAAGCATCCAGCAACTTCTAAATTCCTTTAAAAAATGAACACAAGGCAGACCTTTTGCAGACTTAATTTTTTCTCCTAGGAACGCCAATCTCTCAGAGGGCTGGAGCACAATCTGTGAGCCAGGATTGGCCAAAATCAAATTGTGGTTTTTCATTTTTTGTAGCAATGGCGTTCAAACTGGTAATAACAGCTGCGGCCCAAAGTGTATCCCCCAAAAGCAGGCAGAGTGGGGTCTGACACAGATATTTTTCTGACCTGCTATGCAGAGTGTCAGACTCTGGCCTGTTGCTAGAGTAGTAGTGACCACCCACTAAGCAAGGAACTTAGGGGAGAAATTTTGAATGCACCAACCCAGCACTACCCTTTCGTTTGTCAGGGGGAGTCACCAAGGAAAAACACAAGACTTACATGCCAAAGAGCTTCACTCATAGCACATCTTTTTCCTGAACTTAACCACAGCAGGAAAGTTAATCAGCTACCTACCACCCATTTACCAGAACAGTGGAAGGGAAGGATCACTGAATCTCAGTGCTGAGTGGAAATGGACAGCTGCCATATTAAATCTCCTCTCTGGGTGGCCTTGACAAATTAGTGAGGGTAATTCCTCCAATGGACAGAGATGCAAACAGCATACTTGGTGGCTTACTTTATAAAAAGGGAAACATGGCCTGATATGAACTCTTGGACAAGGGAGAATGGCACGACTGCTTTGGTCGGGCTCACAAGGAACCAGATTGGAAGGTCTGTGATAAGGTAACCTGGGGGTGAGGCATGATGATGAACCTATGGTTGTTGGCACCAAGTTTGTGTACTTGTATTAATGCCCACCAGCAAGCTTCCACTTCAGAGGAAGCTCTCAGCAATGAGGTAGACAAGATGTCTAATTTTGTGGATATGGATGGTTAATGATGGGCCTTGAGGAAAGCAGACTATCCACTTGGTGACAGAGTGGTTTCAATTTCAGTTTGTCCTTATAAAAAATGACACCTGCATTGCCCACATGTTTCTGTTAGTGCTACCATCTAAAAGCTCACAGAATTCCTGATTTATTGAAGTGGCATCCTGCACAACATTGTGGCAATGGGAACATGGCCACAAGAGCTGCTGGTATCACCAGATACCTGATCAACCAAAAATAGCTAGTCTAATGGGACAGCGCAAGGCTCACGTAGGAAACTAGCCTTGGGACAATGACCTTTTAGTGTTAGGGTGCTGCCCTCCATTGTGAAGTATATGCACTGAATCAATGGCTATGTTGTTATGTTCCCAGTAATTAGAATTTACAGGTCCAGGAACCAAGGGATAGAAGTAGAAGTTGGTGTGGATCCTCTCACAACCAATGCTTCTCAAGCTTGCAGCTTTATTTTAGGCTGTCATTAAAGGTCCTGGTTCCTACAAGGGAAACACCAGAGTCATTGAACTAGAAGCTGTGACTGCTGCCAGGTCATTTGAGGCTGCTCATATCAGTGGAAGAACTGGCAAAGAAAAGAATTGCTGCATTGGTAGACAAAATTGACCATAATTACCATGAGGAGTAGGGTTGTTCTACATAATGAAAGCATGGCAGAATTGATGGGAGCCCAGAGGATTCACTTGGGCATCTTTTATTGTCTTTGGGTGCTCCCATGCTGGGAATAATGGTAATTGAGCAACTTCAACAGCAAAACAGCTAAGGACTCAGGGCTGAGGCCCTGGGTTAGCCCATCAGGCAGGCAGGTGAGTGAAATCTAGAAAGGGTGGTGGAAGAGGGAAATTAAGGCTTTACCTTGGGATCTGCTTTCCAAGGAACTTGAGAAAGATACCCACCCAGCCTCTGTCATATGATCTGGAACATAGCAGTGAGGCCCTCTTTAGTTGACTATGTGAATCTTTGATGAATATATGAATATAGAGCTGTGCCCTGTGTTCTGTAGTAAAGGTGTTCAAGTTAATTCACGTCTGAGAAGGGCTTAGAGATCTCAGGGGGTAGTCAATATGTTAGCACGTGGCACTCCCAGCCCGTTTCAGCAACATTCACTAACTGCCTGTCCTGCAGACCCAGGGTCTCATGGTAAAGGCATACGTGCTGCTTTGGAAGTGCAGCAAACCACCTCTCTGCTTGCCTCCCCAAGCCACCATGTCACCAGCAGGAACTCATTATTCCCTCAGAATCAGAGTGACAGGAATACAATTGCTTAAGGCTTAACCATTTTCTTTCCCTTGAAAAAAAGAAACCAAGTCACACATGGCTACAATTTAGATGCCGTATGACTTTCACACTTTATTGCTCCAAACATAAGCCAGTTGAATGTTTTTATAAGTGACTAAATGAATTTAGTTTTTAAATTATCCCATGTACCTTACCCCGATAAATTACCAAAATAAACAGCAAGGGTAATATAATTACAGTGTTGACAGTGGTTTAAGGCTCAGCTAGATTGAAAAAAAAATGGCTTCCCTCCACTGCTACTTTCCTCTCTCTTGGGATCAACTGGTGGGAGATGAATTCTTCAACATATGAGCCATCTTCTTGAAATGCAATCATAGACCTGGGTGGGCCTGGAAGTGAGTGAGTGGATGTGTGTGTGTGTGTGTGTGCGTTGGCCTAGTACCTAATTGTGAAAGCAGAGACTTTGCGGATAGGGTCAGGAATCTATCAATCTTTCACTCTGGCCCCACCTTTTTTGCTTTCTCTTAGTAAGATGTCACAGTCTTTTGTGTGACCTAAGTTAAGAACCATGGGTCTACCCAGTAGTGATGATTTCTGTGAAGAAAACTGCTTAAGAACTACAGGTCACACATGTTGTTCTCCAAAACTTGGAAATCAGATAAAAGGATGACTATATATCCATGCAAATGTCATTTTGTCACTTTAAGGCCAACAATCCATACTAAGGGCCAGCCGTTTGGGGAATAAAACTTTGACAGCTTATGCTGATCGTGGTTTACACTCTGTCAAGTTAGGTATTAATGAAGATAATTGATAAGCTGCTGCTGCTTTTTGTCCAGCAAAGGGGCAGGTGATTTCTATCTGGCTGAAGAGATAAATCCAAAGGTTAAGGCCCTATTGCTCAGTTTTATATCTAATTTAGCAACTTTTATTTTTTTTAGTACTTTGTTTTTCAGAGCAGCTTTAAATTTATAGAAAAGTTGAGAACATAGTACAAAGGATTCCCTTATAACCACCTAGTTTCTCTTATTTTTAATATCTTACATTAATATGGTACATAACTTACAATTAGTGAACCAATATTGGTACATTATCATTAACCAAAGTCCATATTTTACTCAGATTCCCTTAGTTTTGTCCTAATGTCCTTTTTCTGTCCCAGGATCCCATCCAGAATAACATCATAGTACATATAATTGTCAGATCTCTGACGCTCCTCTAGGCAATGGTAGTTTTTCTTTGTTTTTGAGGACCTTGTCAGTTTTGAGGAATCAAATTGTAGGATGTCCCTTTGTGGGAGTGTGTCTGATCTTTTCTGCATGATTAGACAGTCTTTATAGACACAAACCGATGTGCCTCACTCCACCTGAGCAGTTTCAATGGTCTTTGTGGTCTCATCCTACGTAAGTAGTGGACATGCGTGAGAAAAAGAATAGTATGTGCCTGGGGATGGGGGGCACCTATGGGGGAAGGCTAGCTTCCACTGTTGTGACAAACTCTTGACTGTTCATTTCATTTCTTTCTTTCTTTTTTTTCCAAAGATTTTATTTATTATTTCCAGAAAGAGGGGAAGGGAGAAGAGAGGCAGAGAAGGAGAGAAACATCAATGTATGGTTGCGTTTCACCTGCCTTCAGCTACGGACCTGGCTGGAGACCTGGCTTGCAACCTGGTTATGTGCCCTGGCTGGGAATTGAACCAGTGACCTTTGGGTTCACAGGCCAGCGCCTTATCCACTGTGCCACCAGCCAGGGCTCATTTCTCTTAGAAACAAACATTATGAAAGCTTAAGATTAAATAAAGATCATTTTGGGATACTGTTCATTTTGTCTTTCTTAAACTTTCTTAAAATTTTATTTTTTTGTGGGAAGACCACTTAACATGAGAGCTACCCTCTTAACATTTTTTTATTGAGGTATGATTGACATAACATTCTATTAGTCTTACATGTATAAAATTATGATGTACAAAAATGCATATTTTACAAAATGATTACCACAATAAGTTTAGTTATCATTCATCACTACCTCTTAACATTTTTAAAGTGCACAATACAGCATTGTTGACTATTGGCACAATGTTGTTGTTCAGCAGATCTCCAGAACTTCATCTAACACTTAGTCAGGGTCACTGCCTTAAGAGAAGAAGGAGCATGAGAGAGTTTAAAATTTGTTTCTGGTTGGGGTCTTGAAGACATAGCATATGAGGCAGAATTTGTAAGGGGGATCAATTTCATTGGGTGGAAGTGTAGCTAAAGAGTATTCTACCTGGAAAAGCCTGCCAATGATATAAAAATTCTGGATGTCTTGCCCTTCTGTGGACCCTAGACCACTTAGTATTGGAAGCAGATCCCTCTTTGTTCCTCTGCTTTTCCCCCCAAGGACTGCCTGAGACTTTAGTTATTGTATTAGAGAAAAATGCTCGTCAAAAATGGAGAGGGAGCTGGGTGAGGCTGAGAGACCATCAGGCTGCAATGGATACCTGACCTCCTATGAAAAGAAGCAAGCTCACACGAAGCTTCTTTGTCTGAGTGCAATTCTAAAAACAGTTTGGCAAGGCTGTTTCAGAGTCCTGAGCCATTTTACTTCCCTGCTTGGCCTATGGGAGCTACTCAGTATGACGAAAAGAGTGGTTTATCCCAGGTAGAGGGAACAAGATGAAAGCTCCACAACTGACTTGGCTTTGGGGAATTCCAATTCCATGTCCATACGTTTCGAGATTGAATTAACATGGTTGTGTAATTCATCAGACAAGGGGGAGGGTATTTTAAATCTTTAAAGCTGGTGGCTTGCTTGGGATTTAATCAGGAAATAGCAAAACATTGATAAAAATCACCTCCCAGGTTACTGTTTTATTCTTTAGGGTTTTGGATGTTTAAATGTTTTAATGGAATTTAATTTTGAATTGATTTTAGAGGGAATGGGAGTGAGAAGGAGAGAGAGAGAGAGAAATTTTGATGTCAGAAACATCAATCAATGCCCCCGCCCATCCAGTACACATTCAACTGACGATTGAACTTGCAACCTAGGTATGTGTCCTGATGGGGAACAGAACCCACAGCCTTTTGGTTTATAGGATAATGTTCCAACCAATTGACCCACTTAACCAGGGCAGTTTTGGATTTCTTAAATTTAATTTTTTATTTAGGTATTATAGTTGGTATATAATACATACTATATCACTATTAGTTTCAAGTGTATGTATATTATAGTGATTTGACATTCTTTATATCTTACAATGTGATCATCCCATCAATTCCAGTAATCATCTGTCCCTATGCAAACTTAATATTATTGAATATTCTTTCTTTGTTTCTACGGGTGAAATTTTGGAGGCCTGTCTGGCTTAAAGAAAGAAGTAATGGGAGGGGAGAAATACAAGGCTGGTTTCTTATGTCTCAGCCCTGCTTTGGGGCCTCATCTCTCCCCTACCTGCCCTTCTTTCCCTTTTTCTCGAGGATATATTTATGAAATACTAGCTGGACCCTCCCAAGGGCTGGCTTTAAGTGTGGGGATGGGTCATGAACTTCAGATGGACTCTGGGTTTAAAAAAGTAACAGCTTTTTCCTAGCTGATCCTCCATCTTTCTTCCATTCTGTATATGATCTATGTACCTATCTAGGTCTTCCCTCTCTTCCCCCTTTCTTCCTTCCTTCCATTCCTTCCAATTCTTCTAGGCTTTTTTTTCCTTTTTAATAAATGCAGGGGTTTATATGCAGTTGCTGGTCATTATTCCTTGTGCTTAGTGATTCAGGACTCTTGGTACATTGTCCCCAGGGAAGTTTTAAGTATAGGATCAAAATAAATGAAGTTCCAGTATAAAATGATTATCACTTTGCAGAGGATGAATTAAGTGGCATCTTGTAGGACCTCAAATCCAGACTATTTTATAAAATGGACCCTAAATTATACCTTTGGAGAAAATAACAGCTTCTTTTCATATGGTATTGTCTAAAGGGATGTGTAGCAAATGGCTAAGTAGAAACAACTATTTGCACCATCTAAAACAAGGTAGTGTGAGTGCTACAGCACATATAACCACTGGATATTCTGATTAAGAGGAAATGATTATTTTATTCATTTTACTATTTGTGAATGTTATAGTGGAAAGTTGGAGCTAGGAAATCTTTGTGAGGGGGCGAGATTATAGATTTTTAAAAACATATTTGCAAGTTCAGTGGGGCCTCTCTTTTGGTGTGTTTGCTTTTGGTGTGTTGGAGCAGAGTTTCTCATAGCATCAGGTTCCTGTGCCACTGCCCTCTCAGGTCCAAGAAGTGGGATCTGGAGCTGCGCAGTCAGCTGAGTCCAGACAGCTGCTCTCACATCCCTTCTGGCCTTCAGTTTGCCTGGTGGAGTTTGGTTGAAGTTCCAGGAGAGATGCTTCAAGTGGGATTTATGTAGAAGCAAAAAGACATGTTTCTACAGTTCATGAGGAAAAAGCAAAACTTGTGAAGAGGCAGTTTATGTTGGGGGCCAGAGCCTGCCCTTTTATGCATGCATCTATTCATCCTTCTGCCCATCCAGCCACTCAACCAGCTGGCCATCTATATGTACGTCCTTCCATCTGTCCATCATTCATTTGCCACTCCAACAAGAGGGGAACACAAATCAGTCCTTTGCTTTTGGAGAGATTTGAATTCATCTTGCTCATTTGGGGTGGATAAGATGCATATGCATAAAAATTGAAGACTGCTGTACTGCATCAATATTTTCAAACTTAAAAATAAACAGTGACCCTCAAATGAAACCTCATCTAGGAGATAAATACATATGCAGCCATCTGGATAGTATTCTGGAGTTCTACTTGCTCTCCTTCCACCATTGTGGCACCTTCACAGGATCCCTGGGCTCCCCAGAGCACAGTTTACAGACTGCTGTGCTTTGTTATGACACAAAGTGTTGATGTGGTACAGGTAGTGGATCTTGAGGAAATTAAGTCTCACTGGGACCTCTAGACTTTGGAGGAAGTATCTTGAAAGAGGGGTGTGCCTTGAAAGGGAGCACATTTGGACCCATGAAGAGGAGGAGGACATACTTTGGGGAGGGCAGGATAGAGGCTAGGCAGAGGATGAACAAAGGCCCTGGAGGTGGAGGTGAGGCTCAGGCAGGATCCAACCAGAAAAATATGGCACCTTCAAACTGGGTAATTGAGGAGAAAATGAAGGAACACTTGACAAAGATATAAGCATGGTTCAGAGAAAATAATAAAGGTTAGGGCAGAATCTTGGGGCTAGTGAAAGCTGCCAACCACTGCTACCAGGGGTAAGATGAATTTCCATACTTGGACTCAGAGAGAGCTGGATCACCTGACAGTGATGCAGCCTTTGGGAGAGGTGTGCAATCCATCCCTGGTGCCTTCAGGGAGGAAGCCAGCGAAAAAATATCCCTACTTCACTGTCTCTCTCCTGCCAATGCCTCTCATTATCCAACCCAGTTGCAAGCCAGAGGCTCAGGGAGCCCATAAAGATATGTGGCTCTGAAAGCTCAGAGAATTGTGTTGAAGGGATGTGGAGGGACACATAGAAAAACCACATAAACAGCAATTGGGTTAGAGCTCGAGGACCTGTATCAGTTAGGTGTTGCGCCACTAATGCCAAGTAATAACTGCAGATCCCTGTGGAGCATATGCAGCATTAAGGATTTACCTTCACAGGTCTGTGGGTTGGCTGATCCCAGTGGGCTTGCCTGGGTGGCTCTGCTGCAGGCGCTGAAGGCTGTGCTGGCTCTGCTTCTCGTGCCACGTCTGTCTTGGCTGGGGCAGCTTTGCTCCATGTTTGTTCATTCCAGAGCCCAGGTTACAGGAGCAGCGGCTTCCTCATATACCTCATATAGGAGATGAATACATATGTGGCCCTCTGGATAGTGTTCCGGAGTTCACCTTGGGGAAGCCCTCCCCAAGGTGACAGATGTGCAAGAGGGCAAACCCTGGTACCCTGGCACTTCTCAAGCCTTTGGTCATGTCATATACATCAATCAGTACTTGCCAAAATAAATCGCATGGCTGAGCCTAAGTCAAGGGGCAGGAAGGTACATGCCTCTCACAGGGATAGGGGAATTGTCACATTACATTTCAAAGGGGTGAATACAGGGATGTATGAAAAATTGGAGCCAGTAATTCAATGCACCAGTCTCTATAGGACAGCAAGAGGGAAAATAATATTGTTTAGGAGAGGGGTTACTGTGGGCAGCTTTGGATGGTGCAACTATATATATATACTCCTTCCCACCCAAATCCAGCCTCCCTTCTATTTACTTATTTATTTTAAAAGATTTTATTTATTATTTTTAGAGAGCGGAGAAGGGAGAGAGGCAGAGAGGGAGAGAGACATCCATGTATGGTTGCCTTTTCACCTGCCTCCAGCTACGGACCTTGCTGGAGACCTGGCTTGCAACCTGGTATGTTGCCCCAGCTGGGAATCGAACCAGCGACCTTTGAGTTCACAGGCTGGTGCCTTATCCACTGTGCCACCAGCCAGGGCTGCAGTCTCCCTTCTTTTTATCTTAATACAATTGTTCCCTTGGCATGTGACTTTATTTCTTAACGAAAGACTATATTTCCCAGCCTTCTTTGCACTTAAGTGTGGCTATTTGACTAAGTTCTGGCTAGAGAGATGTGACTGGAAATGATGCATGCAAGTTCTGCTCTGAAAGGGGTTATGTACCACCAGCCCTGGCTAGTGGCACAGTGGATAAGACGCCGACCTGCGAACCCAAAGGTCGCTGGTTCAATTCCCAGCCAGGGCACATAACCAGGTTGCAAGCCAGGTCTCCAGCCAGGTCGAAGCTGGAGGCAGGAGAAAGACAACCATACATTGGTGCTTCTCTCCCTCTCTGCCTCTCTCCCTTCTCCTCTTTCCAAAAATAATAAACAAAATCTTTTAAAAAAGGGGTTCATTTCTTTCTCCACCTCCCACATGCCTGCTTCCTGGATTGTGGGTGTGGTGCTGAGCTCTCTTGCCAAGTGAGGGTGATAGCTTCTGGGATGGCAGAACAAGGTGACGCTAGGAGGGTGACTCCCTGGAGTGTTGATGTACATAGTAGGTGTGAGGAAAAGACACCATCATCTTATTTAGGCTGCCATTTTTTGAGTTTTAATTTCAGCAGCCAAACCTATCATTAGTACAAATTGATAGGAACCTCTACTCTGATACCTAATAAAAGGGATAACACAAATAAGTAGAAATTAATTTTTTCAGTATTTATTTGGTCTAAGGGAGAGGAAATATGCCAATTTTAGTTTTTTGCCATGTCACTCCCACCTGATATTTTGAAAGGGAACATTATTAGTGAGCCAATTGCCAATGCAAAGTCTCCCTAATGATATCAGAACAAGTAAAATCAGGACTCGATCTGTATGTGAGCTGAGTGCCTGGTGGGAAAAGAAGAAAGATGAGGGGAGAGAGCTATTTGCTCCTTGTTGAATATGTTACATGTAGGAAATAGAATTGGATTCAAACCTGAGCCCGTTGTCTCCAAAGCCCATCTCTTATTTGACATGAATTATATCAGAGAACTCTGTGAGAGGTCCAGCATCTCTAGAATCCAGGGTAGTTTCTACAAACTAGATTTCTGGACTTCCATGGTGTTGGGCGCCAACTTGACTTTGACCTCTTCGCTCATTGACAACAAAGTGTTTAGTTAATAATTTTATCTAGTGTGCAAATTGAGATTCCTCCATTCTCTCCCTAATTCTGTAGAAGAAGAGAGGTAATCTTGGTGGCTTAACTGATTTCTTGTGACAAAGAACAAAATACAATGCAAAAAGCCCAGGTTGATAGGAAGGTCACTGTTGGAGTGTAGGAGACAGCATGGTGGGATGGAACCTAGTTGACCATGGGTTCAACTTTCAGTTCTTGGGAAAATTACATAACCTGTCTGCTTTTCCATTTCTTTATGTAAGGGTTGGAGACAGTTCCCTAACCCATAGTAGGTGCTCTCATAGCTATTATAGAGTCAGCACTCTGTGTTTGTTTACATGGGGTCTGGCCTAGTTCCTTTGCTTCAGGACACAATAATTGATTTTAAGAATCTAATAATTCCCTGCAGCTTCCAGGCATGATTATGTGGGTTATGGCAATGAGCAAGCTCTGGCACCAAAGGTTAAAAGACTGGCCAAAGGGCAATTCTCCATTCCTGGCCAAGAGGACTACACAGAGACCCTTTGGTTAAGCCCAGTTAAGGATAAGCCCTGTCTGGATAAGCTGCTGGCAGGAGTCTTCTTACTGGCAACCGACTCCTGCCCAAGTTGCCTGGGTCAGCCCTACTTTGCTAACTCAGAGCTAATAAGTCCCTGGAGGAAGGACGGAAACTGGGACACAATCCTGGCCATGGAAGCAGGGCCGGACTGAGACAGTTCATTCATAGATTCATTCACTGAAAAATTTGAAAATCAAGGGCCCTGCCTATGGAGAATTAATGTTGGTATTCCAAAGCCTGTTTTTCTCTGGACTTTTGCCTTCGTGGTGTAATCCAGGCATGCTATGTACTTACTTGAACAAGGGTATCTAGGAGAGGAAAAATGGACGAGCAGGTGGAGCAGAAACTTTTTAACATCTGCTTCATGATTTATAAAAAGAAATCTGATGCCACGCCATAGGGATTCTTCCCAGGAAAATGTTGCTATTATACAAAGAAACATCTTGTTTAAAAAGATTGAAAAGTTTGCCTGTACTTTTAAAACCATTGAGTATAACAGTAAGAAAAAAGGTACTTCATCTCACTGTTGTTTAGAAAGTTTCTAGGGCTTTTCCCTGACTTGGCCATATGTTGGTAAATAGAATGAATCTATTTTACCACCTTGACTTTTTTTCACTTAATCTTCCATTCATTTTGATGGGATAATATGTCTATTATGATACATTCAATACATTGGATATGTAATAACCAACTATTACCAACATGAATTCTTTCATTTCTCCTGTTTGGCTTTTCTCAATCTTCATTTCTTTTAAGATTTCATAATTGACTGGCCACATTCACCTTCCTCTCTTCTTAATTCAGTAATTTTTAGGCTTCTCAAATAATCTGTAGATTATCCAAGACAGTGAAGAGTTTTCTTCCATATTATCCAGAGCCTTTGGCCTGGATGGAGGAGCTCTACCTTCAGGGTGCATTTGTTGGGAAGGGATTCAGACAAGAAGTAATGCTTGAACTCATATCTTAAAGGAGATATTTTCCAGGTTAAAAAGGTAGGACAGGAAATCTAGGTAGAGTATGGGGTAAGAATGAGCATGGAGGGAAGTGCAGGTGGTTTGTAAGGCCGTTCTTGTGTGGTGGGTGAGGGCAGGTGGAGTGGAGCTGGGGGAAAGGTGGGAGGTGTTGCTGCTGTTAGGTTTTGAGGACCAGCGGAGGTAGAGAGGCCAGCAGCCAGATGTTGAACAAGATGGTTCATGGAGCATGCTACATGGTGGGCTGGGATCTCAGAGTCCAGCGCCAGCAGCCAGGGTCAGGTGGGGCTGGGAGGGGGGAAGGATGGGGTAGAGGGTAAATTTTAAGGAATTCTGAGGCTTGGAATGTGGAAACAGCACAGGATAGGCTAAATTTCCTCCTTATACAGCTAGCAGGTTGGTGACTGGGCAGCTAGGGGTGGGGGAATGGGGAGTGAGCTGTCTTGTGGAGGGCTTTGGTTTGGAATTGCAGGCCTCAAAATGGTGGGCTTCGTCCTCACAGCTGGGACCTGGTCACCTAAGGCCTTTTGGCCACTGCATGTACATCCTGTGGGCAAGTCAGATCCTTTGGAAGAGCGTAAGCTGGGGGTAAGGGACACGAGGGATTTGAGTTTAGGGCTGTAAGAATAAGGAACCTGATCAGATCTGAATTTTTGAAAAACGACTATGACAGCAATGTGGGCAACAGCCAGGTCTTTGAATTAGCCTGTTTCCTCATTTCTGGAGTAACAACTACAGGTTTTGCACCAAGATTAGAAGAGATAATATATGTGAAAGTGGTAAATATATTTATACTCATATTGTTGTGTGTCATAAATGAGTTAACATGCATTCTTTTTAAGTAGCGATGAGCTTTACAATCTGAGGCAAAATATACATTCTTGGTATTGGTACCTGGTTTATATAGCTTTCCACTTCCTTAAACTTTTTTTTTTTTTTTTTCACATGGGAGCAGCTCTCACTACTTGTTGTCTTCTTTAGCTTAAACTCTACTATGAATTAGAAGGATAGGGGACAGTTAACAAACACCGATTATCAAAGAGGGAAGAAAAAGTTTTCTCTCCTTTGGTTCTGCATTCATCCTTTCAAGAGCCGTTTCAAAAGAAAAATAGTTTCTATCAGTTCGTATGTAGCAAATAGCAAGTCAAATGTCTGCAAACCTCACCATATTTACCAAAACTCTCCTTTCAAAAGAGTATCGGTTATGAAAGGGTGAAGAGAAACTTGGTACATAAATAGCTAAATATACAAAGGAGTGCATTAGGCAACCTATGTGATTCATCTGGTTTTATTCAGTGTGTTATTAAGAAGGACATTAGTAATTAAAGAAAATCAGGATATTTTCAAAACTCAAGTCTGAATCCTGCTTCACACCTTGGTAATGGCGTGACCCAGCAAATCATATCACCTCCTTGAGCTCTTCCTTTCTCTGTAAAATGGGGAGTGTAGTAAGTCCTACTTCATAGGGCTGCCGGTAATATGACCTGGGATGATCTGAGTGAAGTCCTCCATACAGTACCTGACAAATGACAAGTACTTGATAAGGCTTTACAGGAGCTGGGAGAGGCACCTGAATCTCACCTATTCTATTCTGATGATGGCATCATTTAATTTCAAATTGCTTCTGAACGTGAGTCTTTAAAAACAGGGAGAAGATGAAAAAGAGGATTGAGTTTAGACGAGTCCAGTGCCTGCTCTGTGTTGCAGGGCCCAGATATGGTTGGTCCTTCCAGCCTGACCATGTCGCATGGACAAGATGGCAGGGCATAAAGGTGCTGAGGAAACGGCTGTTCCTATGCTGCAGAGATGACACAAATGGTGAACAGGGGCAAGATAACAGTCCACATGGTTGCAGGTGTAAAAGTCAAACTTTTTATTCTTTTACCATTGTGTTTGGAATGGGTAGCAGCACTGCCTGGGGAGCTCAGGAGGGGGAGGAGAAGGAATCTGTTGGATGGAAATCTTACCTTTGAGCATTGATTAGATCTAGTGCTTATTTTCAGCAGAGTTCATGTTACTAGACTTTTCCATGGCAAATCAATGAGCAGAAGGGCTCAGAGGAAAGGTTTATTGCAAGAGTTCAACCAAGTGGCCAAAAGTTTCTCTTGCCAACAAAGTGGCCAAAAGTTTTTCAGAACCTGACTTAAGGCAACAAGCATATAGCTGTCCCCATGTTTCTAGCACCTCTGCCTTTGGTTGATGTGACGCCATACTTTCCTGACAGTATCAGCTCTGGTGTGGGTCTAATACCTAACCCATAAAACAGGGCCTTCCAGATAACAGATTCAAGTGCTCTGCTTTTCCCAACAGATGCCTCTCCATCCCCTCTCACCCTCCCCACCCCCGCTCCACCAAAATGAGACACACATCCTGAGTGAAACTCTGGGCCTGCCAGGCACATAGCAAGGGTGTTGGTTGGCGACAGACTTGATGCCCAGCCTACTTGAGTGAGCCAGGTATATGCTCAGGCGTGACCTACATGGGCAAAATCTGTAAGGGCATTTCTAGACATTTCCCATGATTGGCTCCTCTAAGGAAATGATGCATTAAAAATATGTATGTACACATATTTAATTATTTTTAAAAAACTGCAACTAAAAAAATTATTTGCTATTGGGTAAAATTAAATCTGACAAACCCTGTAAGTTTTTATTAGTACCATATTGTTTTCTTTGGCTTCATGTATTATGTTGGTAAAATGACAAAAAGGAAAAAAATTGTAAAAAGGCAAATATTTTGTACAAAAATACAGTTTTAAAAGCTCTTTAAGTATATTTCATATTATTAAGAGTTGGCCTATATATCTCTATGTCTGCATATTTTTCCTACATTTGGGATTTTAGAAATGTAAGGTACTGTTTACACAGTATAAGTTCTTCTAAAGCTCAATAACCAATGTAATCTTTTTATGACCAGAACATTCCATACTATGGAAGATAGGATTTGCATAACTGTACAGTTACTGGCTGAAAGAAATTATTTGATTCAGTCCATTTGTATACTGAAAATCAGTATGTCATACTGGAGGAATATTTTAGTTCCAGAGTCCTTGAGTAATGGCAGATGGTGAAGAACAATAGCTGTCAATTTTTTCAGTATTCAGTTTTCAGTGCTTTTTTCAATCTGATGAGCAGGTGATGCAATCAAAAGGAAGTATCCTTTGCCTTTGAGAACAGTCCAAAAATTTGCTCATGCTATGACATCACAATCCATTATAATGAAGATGATAGTACTAAAACAGAGGAAAAAGGGTGTGTTAGTTTTCTTTAAAAAAAAAAAAAAAAAAAGAACATGTACCCTGGCTGGTGTGTCTCAGTGGATTGAGCACTGGCTTGCAAATCCAAGTGTTGCTGGTTCGATTCCCAGCCAGGGCACATACCCAGGTTGCAAGCCAGATCTCTGGCCAAGTCCCCAGCTGGAAGCAGGTGAAAGGCAACCATACATGGATGTTTCTCTCCCTTTTTTCCTCCCTCCTTTGCCCTCTCTCTAAAAATAATAAAATCTTTAGAAGAATAAAATAAAATATAATCTAAAAAAAGGAACATGTAATTTTTATAGAAAAGGTTCCAAAATACATCATTCAATAATGGTTATTTTTTTTGTATAAAGAAATATAGTCAGCTCTCCGCCTCCCCAGGTTTCACATCCACAGATTTAACTAACCATTCTTATAGACAAAGAAATGCCTAGAAGTTCATATTCAGATTAAGTAAAAGGTAAGTTTCATTTTGAAGGAGCGTGTTCTGGGAAGCCTACTTCCAGCTCATCCCAAATGACCAAACATGACAAACAAATAACAACTCTGGGTAACTTCTCACTCTACTGTAATGGCGTGCTCAGATATTTGTGTTCCTCCATTGCAGCTGATCATGCTTGAGTCTTGAGACCCATATTACCTGCACCAGTACTTGATACACTAAAGGCATTTAATATGTGAGTGTTGAGTGAATATATGGATAATTTGTGTCCCAGTCACTACCAAAAATAATTTAAGCAAAATATATTTGAGGTTTCTGTATACTACCAACTTAAAAAAATTGAGATATAATCGACATATAACATATTTCAGGTGTACAAAATAATTTGATATTTGTATATACTGCTGACCCTTGAACAACACAGGGGTGCTGATTGCCCATGTAGTCAAAAATCCACATACAACTTTTGATTACCCAAAAACTTCAGCTCACCCTCTGTATGTGGGGAATTTGGCTCCAGGACTCCCAGTGGATACCAGAATCCATGGATGCTTAGGTCTCCGATATAAAGTCGTGAAGAACAATGGACATATATGCCTAGGCCCCCTGCATCCACAGATTCTCAACTGCGTATAGAAAATACAGTTTTCCATACAAATACTGTTTTCTATCCATGGTTAGTTGAATCTGTGGATGTGAAACCTGGGGAGGTGGAGAGCTGACTATATATTTCTTTGAAAAAATCTGCATATAAAGCAGACCCTTACAGTTCAAACCTGTGTTGTTTAAGGGTCAACTGTATTGCAAAATGATCACCACTATCAGTCTAATTAACATCCATTAGTACAATTAAAAAATATAAAATGTACATCAATGTGACTATAGTTAATAATATTGTACTGTATACCTGAAGATTGCTAAGAGGGTAAAACTTAAGTTTTCTCACCATAATGAAGAGGGAAATGGTAACTATGTGAAGTGATGGCTATGATAATTAGCTTGACTGTGGTGGTTATTTCACTATCTATTTATCCATCTATCTATCTATCTATATATATCAGAACATCATGCTGTACCCCTTAAATATATACAATTTTTATTTGTTAATTATACCTTGATAAATCTACAAAAATAACTTTAAAATAAAACAATGCACTAAAACATAATTGTTGAGTAAATAAAGATAACTTGCTATGATGTTATAAAATTATTTTTTATCTTCTGATGAGAACTTTTAAGATTTTTTCTTTTAGCAACTTTCAAATGTATAATACAGTGTTGACAACTAGACTTATCATGATGCACATCACCCCCATGACTTACTTATTTTATAACTGGAAGTTTGTACCTTTTGACCCCCTTCACTCCTTTTGCCTACCTCCCACTCCTGCCTATGGCAAATACCTATCTGTTCTGTGTATCTATGAGTTCCACTTTTTTTTAGATTCCACATGAGATCATACCATATTTGTCTTTCACTGTCTGATTTTTTTTACCTAGCATAATACCTTTAAGGTTCATTCATGTTGTCACAGATAGCAAGATTTTTCTTCTCTTGTATGGCTACAATAATATTCCATTATAAATATATACCACATTTTCTTTATTCTTTCACCCATCAGTAGATGCTTAGGCTGCTTCCATGTCTTGGTTATTATAAATAATACTGCAGTGAACATGGGGGTGCATGTATCTTTTTGAGTTAGTGTTTCATTTGCATTGGATAAATACCCAGAATTGGAATTGGTAGATATAATGGTAGTTCTATTTTTAATTTCTTGAGGAATATGCTTACTTGCCATAGTGAGTGAAGCAATTTATAGTTTCCTAACAATGCACAAGGGTTCTCTTTTGTTCACATACTCACCACCATTTGTTATTTTTTTCTTTTTATAATGGCCATTCTAACTGGTGTGATGTGTTATTGTGCATTCCTGTGATGATTACTAATGTCGAGCACCTTTCAGTGTACCTGTTGTCCATCTGTATGTCTTTGGGAAAGTATTCTAATCATCTGTTCATTTTTAAATTGGAATATTTTTTGCTCGAGTTGATTTTTTTATATGTTTGGGGATTAGTCCTCAACCAGATGATCTATGATTTACAAATCTTTCTCCCATTCAGTAGGTTGTATTTTCATTTTGTTGATGGTTTCCTTTGCTTTTTAGAAGCTTTTTAGTTTGATGTAGTCTCTCTTCTTTGTTTTTATGTTTGTTACCTTTTCTTTTGGTATAAAATCAATAAAGTTATTGCCAAGACAGATGTCAAGGAGCTTACTGCTTGTTTTCGCCTAGGAATTTTATAGTTTCAGGTCTAATATTCAAGTCCTTAAGTTATTTTGCGCTAATTTTTGTGTATGCAATAAGATAGTGGTCCAGTTTTATTCTGTTGCATATCCTATCATGTTTTCTGCACCATTTATTGAAGAATATACCCATTGTATATTCTTGGCTCCTTGTCATAAATTAATTAGCCATATATGCATGGGTTTATATCTGGGTTCTCTATTTTGTTCTATTGATCAATAGTCTGTTTTTATGTCAACACCATACTGTCTTGATCACTATAGTTTTGTAACACAGTTTGAAATCAGAAAGTGTGATACCTCCAGCTTTTTCCTCTTTCACAAGATTGCTTTGGCTACTTTGGGGTCTTTTGTGGTTTCATATAAATTTTAGGATCATTTGTTGTATTTCTGTGAAAAATGCCATTGTGTATTTGATAAGAATTGCACTGAATCTGGAGATTGTTTTGAATTGTATGGCCATTTTAACTATTAATTCTTTCAATCTATGAGCTTGAACTATCTTGCCATTTATTTATGTCTTCTTGAATTTCTTTCATTAGTGTCACAGTTTTCAGTGTACAGGTCTTTTGTCTTCTTGGCTAAATTTATTCCTAGGTATTTTATTCTTTTTGATGTAATTGTAAATGAGATTATTTTCCTAATTTCTCTTTCTCAGTTTGTTATAGTATGTAGAAACACAATAGATTGTTTGTTGATTTTATATCCTGCAACTTTACTGAATTAATTTATTCTGACAATTTTGGGGTGGAGTCTTTAGGGTTTCCTTTATATAATATCATGTCATCTACAAGTAGTAACAGCTGTACTGCTTCCTTTTTTTCTTGCCTAATTACTGTGGATAGGGCAACTAGGATTTTACTCCAATACTGTGTTGAATAAAAGTGGCAAGAGAGGGAATTCTTGTCTTGTTTTTGATCTTAAAAGAACAAAAGCTTTTCACCATTGCATGTAATGTTAGCTATGGGCTTGTAATTTATAGCCTTTATTATTTTGAGGTATCTTCCCTATATATACACTTTGTTGAGATATTTGATCATAAACAAATGTTGAACTTTGTCAAAGGCTTTCTTTGCATCTATGAGGGGGGACCCCCCAAGAAAACCCCAGAACTATCTTTTAGAGGGTGGGCCCCTTGTAGTACCAGCTTCCCGTTCTAGGTGAGTGTTCTAGGAACCCATCTGTATCAGTGTACCAGCTGGCATTATAGTGAGATGCTGCATTTAGGTTCAGTGAATTTTCTTTGAGGATTCTTTCAATGCGTTTGCCCATTTCATGGTGGGTAATTCACACGTGCACCTGCCCACACTGCATTGAGTGTTCAGCAGTTTTTGACCAAAAAATGCCATTGTTCTTGTGTCCCACCCTCTCTATGCACCTGATGTTGCCCTGAATGACATTTTTATTTGTTTTTTCCCCAGATGAAAAAAAGTCCTCAAAGGGAAATGTTTTGCCGATATGGAAGAGGTGAAATAAAAAATGGCAGAAGCACCAAAACATGAAATTCGATGAATTTAAAAATTGATTTGAGCAGTGGAAAAAATGTTTCATTAGGTGTATTGCATCAAATGGAGAGTACTTTGAAGGTGACTGAAGTTTAAACATGTAAGAATAATAAATATACAATTTTAAATAAATATATTCCAGTTTTTTATCACCACTTATATTTTATCCTTCATTTGGTTAATGTAGTATTTTCATGCTAAATGATTTGCACATATGAAATCATCCTTGCTTCTGTGGAATAAATCTCTTGATTGTAGTGTATGATCCTTTTAATTTCTTGTTGAATTTAGTTAGCTGATATTTTGCTGAGCATTTTTGCATCTATGTTCATCAGAGATTTGGGAGTGTAATTTTATTTACTTGTGTTCCTATATGGCTTTGGTATCAGAATAATGCTTGGCCTCATAAAATGTGTTTGGAAATGTTCCCTCCTCTTCTATTTTTTTGGAAGAATTTGAGAAGGACTGATAATAATTCTTTAAATGTCTGGTGCCATATGTTAAATAACAATTGAGTGACAACATTATAAACCAGGCCAGTTAGTCTAACATTTACTTAGCACTTCCTCTACATTAGGCACATTGATTATTGTGTTCTCATAACCACCTCATTGAGAGGATGCTTTCATTATTCCCCTGGGATTGATAATCTGCCCACTCAGTAAGTGGCAGAAGCAGGACTGGATTCAGAGTCCTCTTAATCTTTAACAGGATATTAGCTCTGCAGCTCCCTCTTAAAATCCCCTTCATCGATTACCTGTTTCCCTGTCTTTTTCGCATATGAAGTTATTGAGGTCTTCACACTGGAAGTCGTTCCACTGCGCAGTGTAAATCAGCCCAGCACAGTCTTCTCCTGGCCCGTGGCTCTGGCCCCAGTTATCTGGCTGTCCAGCTTTCCAATTTCTTTTAACAAAACAGAAATTGAGTGTTATTTTAAAAGCCATGTAAAAGTTTTCTTTACCCAAAAGCAGTGGGGAAATATAAAAAACAAAACTGAAAACAAAACTGAAGCATGTCATTTGTCCTAGAATGAAAATGCATTGTTTAAAAATCCATGCATATTCTTTTTTTAAATTAATAATTTTATTTATTTTATTATTACAGTTGTCCCAATTTCCCCCCCTTTGCCTCCCTCTACCAAGTACCCCATTTCCTCCAGCAATGCCCCCCTTAGTTTATGTCTATGAGTCATGCATATAAGTTCTTTGGCTTCTCTATTTCCTTTGTTCTTCTTAACATTCCCCTGTCTATTCTGTAACCGCCAATGTGTACTGTTTCTTTTTGCCTTTCATATCCAGAAAATTCACAATTACTGCCTTCTGTCAGCTTCTCAAATCATATTGATACAAAGTTTTATTTTCATTATCCCAAAATGCCTACATTAATTCATTAGTTTAAAGAATTACTCTTTTAAGTAATATGAATTGCAATATTACCAAATACATGCAAAAATACATTACACATACTCATATTTTTACACATATTTAAAGTAGTACTGGATTTTGAAGAGTTAATCCAAAAAATAAAATATACCAATAGCTTACATAATTATTACATGTTAAATGAGAGTGTTTTAGAAATACTGTAGCAAAATTAAGCAGGTTTTTTTCTTCTTTAATACTTATTTTACTCTGGAATGCTATTTTTGTGACATATATTACAGAAATGGTATATTGCAGAACTCACTTTTGTGGAAGTTGTCCTAGAGACAGCGCCAAACCCATAGTAAAAAATGAATTTGGTTTTTGAGTCAGATCCTCCCCACTCCAATAATACAACTCAACTTTATTTTAAGCTACTGGAACTACAACTTATTCTTTTTGGAGTTTTCCATCTTAAATAGTAGATTTATTTATTTATTTATTTATTTCGGCTGTGCACAGGTCTTACTTCTTTCAATACCCTCTGTTTTTCCTCTACGTGTGTTTTACAAGTTGAAGCCTTCAGAAATAATGGCACTTGCAGTGCTCAGCTGGTCCCCAGAGTAGAAATTATTATGTCTACTAAGTTGAGGTAAAAAATAAAAATCCCTAGGATTTAAATAATTTTGTAGAATAGCATTCTAGCTATTTTTCAAACTTGTGGTTGACTTCCTATGTGGTCCTAAACTAATCCCTGAACTATTTAAGAGTCTGTTGAGGTAGAGATTAGGTATGTTCACATTTTAATAATAAAGTTTACTATAGCATTAATTCCTTTTTCCAAGCATCCCCACTTTGGGGGCCTTCATAACTGGAAATGTATATTTCTATGATTTAGTTGAAAGGAATCTCATCTAATTTACATGCTAATACGAGAATATATATTGTCTATGTCCACGAATCATATAGTTTAGTAGTTTGCAACTTCAATCCAAATTGGTCTTCATTCTCATCATTTTTTCTAACCTCAAGATTGACTGATTTCACATCATACCAACAACCAGCTGGTTGCTATTTAAAACATAAATTGCTAACAAAATCTATATATTACACACCCACAAATAAGCACATATCTTGTAACAGTGAATAAGAAAGATAGTATGTCTTCTGTGTAATATACATCCACATTTTCTTAGGTTTTTCTTTTTCCTTAACTGCATTAGATCTTTCTGAGTTATTGCAGGTAACCTGATTTTCCCATATTGTGAAATGATTCCAATCTAAGAAAACTTAACCTGCAGTAATGCAGATACAAGTAATATATAAAACTGTACCTTATTTAGTAAAATCTATTTATAACAAGATCTCTTTAGAGCATTCATAAGTTAAAGTTGGCTCTTATTCATTCAGCTGCCCTATGTCTTTTGATTGGTGCTTAATCCATTTACCTTTGTACCTGTGTTTCTGTCTCTGTTTCTTCATCTTCTTAAAGCAGACCCTTTATCATCTCTTGCAATGCTGGTTTGGTGGAGATGTATTCTTTTAGATTTCTTTTGGCTGGGAAACTCCTTATTTCACCTTCCATTTTGAATGACAGCCTTGCTGGGTAGAGTATTCTTGGTTGCAGGCCTTTGTTTTTCATTGCTTGAAATATTTTTTGCCATTCTCTTCTGGCTTGCTGTGTTTCTGTTGAGAAGTCAGCTGATAACCTTACTGAAATCCCTTTGTATGTTGTTAGCTGTTTCTCTCTTGTTGCTTTTAGGATTCTCTCCTTGTCTTTGAAATTTGCCAATTTAATGATGATGTGTCTTTGAGTGGGCCTGTTTGGGTTCATCTTCATTGGGACCCTCTGTGCTTCTTGAGTTTGCACAACATTTTTTCTCCTCAAGTTAGGGAAGTTTTCTGTCATTACTTTTTCAAACAGGTTTTCTATCTCTTGCTCCTCCTCTTCTCCTCTGGTATCCCTATGATAGGGATGTTATTATATTTTATGTTGTCTTGCAGCTCTCTTAAAGCCTCTTCATTCTTTTTCAGTCTTTTTTCATTTCATTGCATTGCCAGGGAATTATTTTCTACATTGACCTCCAGCTCGCTGATCCGATCCTCTGCTTCCTCTAGCCTGCTTTTGATTCCTTCTACTGTGTTCTTCAATTCAGAAATGGTATTCTTCATTTTGTCCTGGCTCTTATTGATGGTTTCTATGTCTGTTTTAATGCTGGTATAGTTCTCAGTAAGTTCCTTGTTGCTTTCCTGGAGTTCTTTGTAATTCCCCTGGAGTTTTTTGTAGTTTTATTTGAATTTGCCAAGCTTCCCTGTCATCATTATTTTGAATTCCATGTCTGAGAGTGTGCTTGCCTCTATTTCATTTTGCACTCTTCCTGGGGATTCCTCCTTTCCATTTGCTGAGGGTTTATTTCTTTGTCTCCCCATTTTAGGCGTCTCTTGTTTGTTTCTGCTTCTTGGATTGGTCTGCTTTGACTTACTATCTTAGTGGTGTGACCTTCTGTGGTGTAGAGGTGCACTTTTTTTTACTTCCTGGCCCCCAGTCTGGGCCTAGTCAGCCAGTTGGAGCCTTCCAGAGATCCACCATCTTTGTCTCGGTTAGTTGTTAGTCCGATCAGTCTGTGATCTGAGGTCAAGTTTAGGCGCTGATAGGTGGGGTATATTAATTCCTATTGGTGGGGCTGTGGCTTCCCCTCAGGCTCCCGCCCTTTGGAGAAGAGTGGTCTGCTGGCTTTTTGGGAGTTGGGTAAACACTGGACTCAGGGGCTGCTCCCTCAACTCTCCCCGTAAAGCCACTGCCCCAAACTTTCCCCAAGTTTCTCTAGTTTACTCTGCCCCTTCTCTGCTGGAGCCCAGGGTAGGTGGGTGCCTCTGTATTTTCGTGCATGGTCCCTTTAAGAATTCAGTCTCTGTCAAGCCAGCTAAACCAGGTGGCTTTTTGCTTTTCACAGCTGGGTGCTGTTTTACTCTCAGCTTGTTGCTGTAGGCTGGGAGGCCCAGTCGGGGGTTTAGATCCCACCCTTCTCAGTTGGAGCCCAGGCTGCTGAGGTGTTTCTCTGTCCGTTCAGTTTCCCTGGGGGAGCCCTGCCAGCCTCTTACGTCTCCACACTTCCTACTGGTCACGTTGAGATGAATCCGCTCTTCTATTCTGTCAGTGGTAATAAGGCTTCTCTCCAGTTGGTGTTCTGTTGGTTATCCTGGGTGATTTCTCCCTAATTAAGTTGTAATTCCAGTTTGGTGTTGAGAGGAGATTGGTGTAGCTCCATTTACTCCTCCCCCATCTTGGTTCTCCTCATACTCTTAAGATACCTTATTCTATTGTTCTTTGTTTTATTATGTTTCACAGATGTGTTTTTTACAAATTGAAGAAAAGACCCTTCATGAGCAAAAAGATTATGACTTGCTTTATTGCGTGGTCTAGAAACAAGGTGTACCTATAGTGTGTACTGCAGCATCTCCCTACAAGGTTTTCTTTGTTGCAATGGAATCAACTCATTGAGCTGCTTCATTGCAATGCTGAGGGGGTAAATCCTTCAACACAGTTAGATGAGTGAAAATGTTCTAGTGTGTATGGCAATGCTGACTTCTGGACATGTGTGTAAATATTTGTGTGTGAATTTATATGTACTCTGAGGGTATGATACATGCACACAGTCTTGTGAGAGCTGAAGGGGATCTTTGTACATTTCAATTCCTTGCTTCTGTAACAAGTCAAAGATTCAGGCAGAGAAAGTGAGAGATCCTTGATTACATTTACAAGAACCTACCATTACAAACACTTGGTTATGGTTCTCTGGTTAAGTTATAGATGGTTGATTGCTTTAGAGAGAAATAGTAATTTAATCTCACTGAAAATGACTCATACATTTCACTGCCTTTTTTGGAAGAGAGATTCTTAAAAACAAGTTTTCCTTAGGATGAGTTCACTTGGGCTTGTTAACTTGGATGCTGCTGCTCAAATCACCACTTTGCTAGGGTTTGCTGTTCTTGATTCAATTTCCATACAATAAGCTAGATGGGTTTCCAAGACTCTAACCTGGAAAGTAAATTTTTTCTAAGAAGCAGGTCTTGCACGGAAGCCTGTGGTTACCACCTGAGAGAAGTTTATCTCACATGGAGGGTCTGAAAGAATATCTGTAGCAGGGAGCACTTCCCATAAACTATGACTTGTTATTCCTCAGCCACAGAATGGTGCAGTGCTACCTGAGGATAAAAGCCCAATTGCCCTACATCTTTTGAGCAAAAAACAAAACTAAACTAAACTAAAACCAAAAACCAAACACAACACAACAGAACAAAACAACAACAAAATCAGAAGGCAGTGGGAAAGGACAGTTGAAATTTACAGTTAAGGGTGAGGCAACAAAGTAGACTAGACTTTCCCATACCAAATATATATTTAGGAATTTGGAAAAAAAAAAAAAACAACAGCTTTGGCTGGTGGCACAGTGGATAAGGTGCCAAGGTGCTGGCCTGTGAACCTAAAGGTCGCTGGTTCGATTCCCAGCCAGGGCACATAACCAGGTTGCAAGCCAGGTCTCCAGCCAGGTCTGTAGCTAGAGGCAGGTGAAAGGCAACCATACAATGATGTTTCTCTCCCTCTGCCTCTCTCCCTTCCCCTTTCTCTAAAAATAATAAATAAAATCTTAAACAACAACAACAACAACGAAGAGTAACCTTAAATAAAACTAGGGATGAAAAGGAAATTTAGGTGAAACCATCAATTGATGAGAGTATGAATGGGGTGATAATTAGGAGGAAGAGCTAAAATTAGTAATTGGTTCACATTTTCACACAACATATCCCCAGAGCACCTACTATGTATGGGGTCAGGGATAATTCAAGGTGATGGCAACATAGCAATGTGGAGAACAGACAGCCCCAGCCCCCACAGAATCCACATAGCAGGCAAGGAACAAATGAATTTAAAATATCAGACTGCCACAATCATGCTAGATAAAGATAGAGTTGAAAGGAAAATTAGTTTACTTTCATGTGGATGTTTTATTGTGCATTTCTGTCCACCTTGCAGAACCCTTCTGGAGATGTCAGTGATGCCTGAATAGTTTGCTTTTGCTGAGGTACAGTTCGCCTTTCTCTGCCAGTAATGTAAGGGGCTTGATTTTTAATTTCATTTACCAAATTTGAGATCTGTGATTCTTGAATGCATAATGATGGGACATTTGATATTTTTCATTTCTCAGTTAATTGGGAAATGTATATAAATGATTTCTGATAGAAGACCTTCTTAATATTTACCCCTTGCATTTCCTTGTCATTTTAAGTAGAGGAAAGAGATTTATAGACTAGACAAAAAGATAACTGATGAGAAAGATAATTTCTTATCACCATTCTCCATTTGTTTTTCCAGGTCATTGGAATTCTTCACATACGGGCTCAAGGTATTTCCTTCAGGACTAAAAGCACAATGCAGCTCTGTGGAGGTGAGTAGTGTGAGTGAGGTGGGACCAGTGTGGGTGAGTGGTGGAGGAGCCTGGAGCAGTCTGTGGGGGCATTCTGTCCTGTAGACTGAGACCCAGAGTCTCGAAGCATCTCTTTGGAAAAACTAAAATCACATGGCGTGATTTGTTGAAACCCTCTCAGTCTGCATGCTTGTAATAAAACACATTAGAACATGTTAGATAGACAGAATATATATGTTTTGGAGATAAAACTTAGCTTAAATAGTCCAACCTCATTCAAGGACATATTTTGAGAAGAGAATGGCCGAGGCCTAGGTTGAAAATCCCTGAATCTCTTATAATACACATGTCAGAGAAGTGGTTGGGTAGCAGCGCACCATATATAAGTACACCAGGGACCTTGGAAGCACATGGACTCACTGTTCCGGTGAGCTAGAAACACACAAGCACATTAGCTTGTGGGTGTGACCCTCACCTCCTACTGCCCCTGGATTCTGGGCTGATCCTAATGGAGGCAGAACACAAAGTTTCACTGTTAAGATTCTCCCCTTCCACCTCACAAACAGTAACTTGCTCATCGACCGTAAGATTTGACTGAGGCTTTTAGGCCAGAAAACTTCTGCTGATTAAGAGCCTGGCCTCAAAACAAGAAAATCTTACTAATGAGCAGTATTTCTTTGCTGTAGAATTTCTTCTGCTATAGGGGTCTGTCCAGTGGAAGACCTCTCTTGTGGCCTAAGTCAGTGCCACTCTGATAGCAACATGAAGCATGGACCAGTTAATGAGTTAGGTGACACTGAGGGTCCCCTTCTGGTCCCCACCATTCTCTGCCTCTCTAGTCTAAAATCACAGTATATGATAAAGCAACCCATGTTGGATCTTTGTAATGTAGAGATGAAAGCTATTACTCATAACTTGGCAGTGTATTCCCACCAAGTACTGTGCTGTGCAGGGGACCAAGAAGTGAACAAGAACAAAGGAGATTCACTGTGTTTTGGGAAACCCTCAGGAAGAATATCACCCCTCTGGTGACCTAAGGTCAGCAACTGCTAGCCAGTTGAATATAGGCAAGCCCTTAAAAGACCACCTCACACTTCTGCTCTGACCAAGTGGGCAGAGTCTACACATCCCACTTGTGTCTGATTCCCCCATGCTAACAGACAACCTCTGTTAATAGTGACAACCTCTGTCAAGTGATGCACCTGCATTTATGCCATCAAAAGTAGAAAGATTAGTTTTGCCATGCTCCTGGTTCATTGAGTCTCTCTGGCTTGTCTATTTTCTGTTTCATTGCTTTCCAGTCTTTTTTTTTTTTTTTTTTTTTAAATATCCAATTTTTGAACATATTTTTAAAAAAGATTTTATTTATTATTTCCAGAGAGAAAGGAAGGGAGAGAGGCAGAGAGGGAGAGGAACATCAATGTATGGTTGCCTTTCTCCTGCCTCCAGCTGGGGACCTGACTGGAGACCTGGCTTGCAACCTGGTTATGTGCCCTGGCTGGGGAATTGAACTAGTGACCTTTGGGTTCGCAGGCTGGCACCTTATCCATTGTGCTACCAGCCAGGGCTGGTTTCCATTCTTTATTGCTACCTTCTTTCGACTTACTGTGAGATTAATTTGTTCTTCTTTTACCTTCTGAAAGTAGAAACTTAGATAATTGATTTTCAACTTAAATTTTTTTTCTAAGTGTTTTACAGCTATAAATGCTCTCTAAATACTTGATATGTTGTGTTTTCATTTTGTTTGAAACATTTGCAAATTTCCTTTGTGATACTCTTATCTGACCCTGGGTTATTTAGAAGTATGTTCTTTACTTTCTAAATGTCTGAGGATTTTACAGCTATTTTTGTTGTTTTTGTTCTTCATTTCTAATTTAATTTTGTTTTGGTTAGAGAACATACTCTATATAGTCCCATTGCTTTTAAATGCATGGAGCCTTGTCCCGGCTGGTGTAGCTCAGTGGGTTGCAGGCCAGGTGCCTGGTTGGGCCAGTTGCGAGAGGCAACTGCTCGATGTTTCTCTGCCTCATGGATGTTTCTCTCCCTCTCTTTCTCCCTTCTTCCTCTCCTTCTAAAAAAATAAGTAAATGTAAATAAAATCTTGTACAAATAAATTTATTGAGACTTGTCTGAGGGTCCATAGTTTATTTTGGTGAACGTACCAAACCACTTAATAGGCGTGAATATTTGTAGTTATTGGATGAAATGTTCCACAATGTACATGAAGTCAAATTAGTTGGTAGTACCCACTGTACCCCTTCTGGTTTTTCTACTTGTTCTATCAGTTGCTGGAGGAAAATGTTGAAATCTCCTTTGAAGCCCTGTCTTTTTCTGTGTCCACATTTAGGGTTGGTATATGTCTTTTGGGTTGTGGTCCTGGAAGTCAGATTTTTTTACATAGGTGGAAAAATACCACTTCTCACTCCTATTGCTGCCCACATACTCAGGAAAAGATCCAGGGAGGCTGGTTCACAGTGGATGCCCCAGGATAATTTACTGATTGTTACCACGGGGCTGGGGCCCATTGGATCCCAATCTCCAGTCAGAAGGCTGGTGCTGGTCTGGAATGAAGTTTTCACAGGTCTGTGGTGAAAGGAGGAAAATAAGGACAGTGTATGTGAGTGTTTGTGTGTGTGTATGATGGTTAGCTATCTTCTTGAAAAGGATTATAGGTTTTATGTTTGCTTTTCTTTTTTTAATGCTGAGATTTGTTGATAGTTGATTTTAAAAACTCATGTCCGTAGTTGTCAAATAAAACCTTGGCAATGTATGTCAGACCTCCAGTTTTTCTTTTGGAATTGTATTGGTTTGTGGACCCAAAGCATTGGAGACCCTGTCTTGGGCCTCTTCTAAGATACTGTCCATGGTTTCTCATCCATCCTTTTCCTTAGCTCCTGGCCCTAAGGGTCAGTAAGTCAGGTCATGTGCTTTATCAGAAATAAACTTTAGTTCATATCTGTGGGTGCCTCAGTGTTTGGCAACCATTCCACGAGACCGTTGCTTTCTGTTTGTTTATTCTAGCACTCTCTTTTCTCAACCAGATATCAGCATAAAACATGGAGTTTCCAGGAGACAGAGGAGAGCACCTTTTCCCTTGTCCATTTCCTCTTTAACAGTAACCACAAAACCCTGAAACAATTTTGAAAGGGCTTCTGAGTGTGCATGTAAAAAGGGTAAAAAGGAAACCTGTGGCAGGGGAAAGGGAAGGTGATGAACAAGTGCTTGGAGGCCACAGAAGCAAAGAGGAGGAAGGTAAAGGTGAGTTTGAACAGACAGAAAAGGATTTGGGGAGACTTGTACTGGTGGTAGACCCCTGAGAGCCCTGCACCCAGTCTCCATCCTAGAACATGGCAGAAACCATTCTTCCTTACAAATTTATGATATCTGAGAGACTGTGTATGGCATCTCAATCAGGACACTATATAATATATAAATTCTAAGTAGTATAGTATTATTCTGTAATTACTGACTAGTATGAAAATAGGATTATGACAGCATTAATAATCAATACTAGCAAGTGACATTTCTTAAGCACTTCTCGTGGGCCAAGTACAATACTAAATGCTTTACATATAAGTAATATTCACCTACCAATGTGGGTCCTTTCATAATATTCATCTCTATAGGAGGACATGGAATGCTGACATGGTTGAGTAACTCACACGAGGTCATGCAGCTGTTGAGTGCTCCATCAAGGCCTGGAACCCAGACCACTGATCAACTCCAGAGCATGTGCTGTCTCCCCTCATTGCACTGGCTCTCTTTCTAGTTTGTGCAATGTTGATTATTCTGTGTCAAGTGGAATTAGCCTTCAGTTATTGAGACCTCATAATATGTTGGCCTAATTTATTCTTGCTTTTAAAATTTGATCCTGGGGTTTTAACATATATATGTACTCCTCTGGGTGGAAAATGAGAAGCATAGTCTGTGCTGTGGCTTACACAGAAGCCAAGCATGTAGAAGGCTCCAAGGTGGCTATGGCTTCGGACGGACAGGGTCCCAGGAAGGTGTTTGGTGATGTAATCCTTTTCAGGTCCCAGGTACCAATGCTGGTGCTCCCCTTCCAAATCATTCTTGTGGAAGCCCAGGAAAGAGGAAAAAATTTCACCTTGGGAGAGCTGGCATAAACAGTAATGTTTCTCCTCAATCCGTTCCATATGAGGCAATCCATTTTTTTCTTGGAGGAAGGCTTAAGATTGAATTTCTTAGTGAGTCTAATCCAGACCATTTTTGCATTTATGGCTGTGAGAAAAGTGGAGGAGACTGATGGTTTTGTTTTTTTTCTCAGCTCCCTTCCGACTTTATTTTAAAAAATGATTTTGATTTTAGCGGAATTCTGGTCAAGATGGAGACATAGGTACATATGGTTTTCCTCATTGCACAACCTTAAAAAGGATCACAGCTAACTGCAAAATAAAAGCACCTAGAGCTGCCAGAAAACAGAACTGGGTGAAAGTCTGACAACCAAAGATTTAAAGAAGCCAATTTCATCCAGACAGGTAGAAAGGGTGAAGATGGGGACCTGGGGTGGAGAAGATGTGATGTGGCAGTCATGAGGCAGTGGCGATGGTGGCAGCTGGCGGAATGAACAGTCTCACATTCATGTGTGGTAAGGAAAAATCAGGAGGGACACCTTGGGACAAGTGATCCCAGCCCCAGGTCAGACCGTACAGCCCAGGGTTCCAGCACTAGGAAAATAAAGCTTCAGAACTTCTAGCTGTAAAAACCAGTGGGAGTTAGGGTAATGGAAGAAACTGCTGGTCTCCCAGGAGATTCAGTTTAAAGAGCCCATATGGTCCTTAAACATATGCAAACTCACCAACTCTGGGAACCACCACCAGTGCAACAACTAGAAGGGCACCAGTTGAATATGCGAAGGGGGTGAAGTGGTTGGAAACAGGGTAAGCACAGAACAAGCCTCCAGCAGCCAGGCAGCAGCATCGTCCCCTCTCCAACCCCTCCCTCCCTTACAGAGCCACAAAGAGGTGAAGTAGGTTGCCTTGCCCTGGCAAATATCGAAGGCTCTGCCGCTACAACTTAACAGGTGCACTAAGACGAGGAGTGAACGGAGCTCTACTTAATACACAGAAACACAAGGAGGCTGCTAAATTGAAGAGATAAAGAAAGATGGCCCAAATGAAAGAACAGAAAAGAGAAACCCAGAAAAAGAACTAAAGGAAACAGAGATAGCCAACCTATCAGAGGCAAAGTTCAAAACACTGGTGATAAGGATGATCAGGGAAATGATGAAGTATGGCAAAAGCATAAGGGAAGAAATGAAGCTACACTGAGTAAAATAAAGAAAAATCTACAGGGAACCAACAGTGAAAAGAAGGAAGCTGGGGTTCAAATCCATGATTTGGAACACAGGGGAGAAATAAATATTCATTCAGAACATAATGAAGAAACAAGAATTAAAAAAATTGAGGAAAAAATAAGAAGACTCTTGGGCATCTCCAAAAGTGTCAACATCCAAATCATAGGGATGCCAGAGGAGAAGAGAAAGAGCAAGAAATTGAAAACGTATTTGAAAAATAATGAAAGAAAACTTCCCTAATTTGGTGAAGGAAATAGGCATATACAAGTTCAGGAAATAAATTGAACCCAAAAAGGACCACATCAAGACATGTTATAATTAAAATGCCAAAGGTTACAGATAAAGAGAGAATCTTAAAAGGAGCAAGAGAAAAGCAGAGTGTTACCTACAAAGGAGTTCCCATAAGGCTGTCAGCTGATTTCTCAAAAGAAACTTTGCAAGCAAGATGGAACTGGAAAGAATTATTCAAAGTGATGAAAAAGCAAGGACCTACAACCAAGGTTACTCTATCCAGCAAAGCTATTATTTAGTATGGAAGGGCAGATAAAGTGCTTCCCAGACAAGGTAAAGCTAAAGGAGTTCATCATCACCAAGCCCTTATTATATGAAATGTTAAAGGGACTTATTTAAAAAAAGGAAGAAGATCAAAACTATGAACATTAAAATGACAACAAACTCACAACTATCAACAAGTGAATCTGAAAATCAAAAACAAACTTAAGTAAACAACTAGAACAGAAACAGAATCATAGATATGGGGATCATATGGAGGGTTATCAGTGGGGAGGGGATGAATGGGGAAAGGTACATGGGTTAAGAAGTATCATTGGTAGGTACAAAATATGTAGACAGGGGGATGTTAAAAATATTATAGGAAATGCAGAAGCCAAAGAACTTATATGCATGACCTAAGTTGGTGGATTGCTGGAGGGAAGGTGGGTACCAGGCAGAGAGGGGCAAAAGGGGAAGAGTGGGACAACGGTAACAGCATAATCAATAAAATATACTTTAACATATAAAAATGATCATAAAAAATATTCTGGCACTCTTAACTGTCAGAGTCATAGATTTATCTTTTCTTTACCCATCTCTGCCTCCATACCCACCTCAGCCCTCCATTGCTCCAATTTTAGATGCCAGCTTTCAACTGTGTTGTCTCCTGAAGTACACCTCTGCCAAGCTGGGTGGGTGCTTTCCTCTGACTGATAGCCCAATTCCCAGGAACCAGGATGGTGGTGTCACTTCCTCTCCCCATGGGGACAGGCACAGAGTGGAGCAGACAGGTATCTGCCAGTCCTGAAGGCAGATACCAATGCACTGGGGCCAGTCTGAGGATCACCTTCAGCTGACCTAAAATCTTCAAATGCTCCACACCTCAACTTTTAGTCACTTTTTAAAAAAGAAATGGCCTTGTGGTCTATCTATATCTTCTAAGGCTTTTCAGATGAAGGATTTAAAAATATAGAGAAGCCTGTTTGTCAACCCATGTGCCTGCAGCCCCTCCACTCTGACCTGCTCCTGCTCTTTGCCTCCTACAGGTCGAGTCTCAATGCCCATGACACCTTCTGAGACCTGAAATCCTTGCCTTCTCCTTCCTGGTGCCATGGATGCTGTGGTCTCCTCCGTGCTCAGGATGTGCCCCCGATGCTGAGATGCCCTCATATGTACTGGCACTTCTGCAGGGCCTGCCTTCTCTGCCTCCAGTTAAGGAAGGGATTCAGAGGTAGGTTTTTATAAACTCTGCTCCATTTGGTACAGTTTCTTGCATATTTTGATATACATGAAAGGCAAAGCAGGAGTAGGAAGAAGTGAAATTTAAATTGGCACAATTCTGTCATCATCAGACCCTTGGGCAGGATTAGGGATGTGGATACCTGGGGAAGAAGGAGGCTTGTGAAGACTTCTGTGCCCCCAGGACCTCTGTGAAGACACTAAAACCTGCTTCTACTCTTTGTTGCTGCCTTTAGAAAACTCAGGTCACATTGGACCACACAGGAGTCTTCAAACCTTTAGGAGATGGTTATCCCACAAACACCTTTGTTTGTGGTGCACTTGAACCTAACATGTGTAGGAGAGTTCATAATCACGCTCTGGACAGAAGCCCAATGAGGTCAGGGACGCAGATGGTGTTATCCTGCAGGGAGTGCCCGGCCCATGCAGAACCTCGGCTGCAGGGAACTCTGAATGTGCCTGATGTCGTCTGACTTCAGCAGCATTTAAAAAGAACGATTCAGTCCTAAGTACATACTGCGTGGTTTTATGAGTCTGATGTTTTTGTTTTCTTTTTCTTTTCTCCACAGAAATGAAAAAATTCACTCCATGAAAAGAAAAAAGAAAACCCTATTTTATGGTATATAGACTCAATCCCAACCACAATTTCTCTTCATAGAGATACACAACTGGTACCAGGAACCTCCATGTGAAGAGCATCTAGGACATAAAGTTGTTAAGAAAGAAATTGTAGGGAGTCAGGCAAGAGGTGAAAAACAGAACAGCCAGATTCTGACCACACATCTGGAGATTTCTGGGCACTCACTTATACTCTGGAGTTGTCCCATCCAGCCACTTCCATTCTCCTTCGTGCTCCAAGTCGGTGAGGCCGATCCATAGGCTGTCTCTCCCTGCCATCTGCTTTTTAATCCATTGCTGAACAATAAACCAGGGACTGCGCATTAGTCTTTCTTGGAACAGATGTTTGGAGGCATCCCCCACTCCCACCCTGCCCACCCAACATTTACAAAAAAAGAACAATTTAAAAGAAGATGTTTGTCAGCACATTACTCTGTTTTTGCTGTTTTCTTTTTCATTGTACTTGTTTTGTTGGCACTGTTTGGGGGCTTTGATACTTTTCCTCTTACAAACTAACAAGTGATACTTCAGTGATGCTATTTCGCCTCTAACTCACCCAGCCCACTCAATGGATTCAACTAGGCTCCATCCCCTTCTCCCCACCAGGCACCCTACAATAATAACAGCCATGGCATCACTGAGCCCTACCTCTGGGCCAGGAGCCATCTCCACTGTGTCCCACTCAACATGTCTTTAGGCCTTGCAACAACCTATGTAATAAAGATAAGTGGTTGGGCTGGGATTGGGCCCAGCTCTGTATTTCCTAAAGCCCATGCACCTGATTGTATGCTCATTCCCTGTCATGTGCTGTGGGAAGCATCTGTTGTCAGGGGTGTGTTTGCTGGAGATACTAGTGAAAAGGGAGGAGGCCACTGGAACAGTGTGGCACCAAAGAAAGACCATTGGCATTGTTGATAGATGGACCTCACTTTCAGGCCCAGCTCAGCATTTATTGGTTGTCCCATGAATAAATCATTTCATCCTTGTGGAGCCTCAGTTTTCTTATCTGTAAAGTAGGGATAATAATATTCCCACTAGGGTTTGTTGTGAGGTTTTTTTTTTTTTTTTCTGTAGTCATCAATAACTGAAAGAGTGAATTTTATTTAGAATCATCCCTCGTGTTGTTACTGCATTTGGATACATAACTTTTTTTTTTTTTTAATTTTATTGTTGTTGTATTACATCCATCCCTTTTTTGCTCCCCTCTGTCCCCCTCCCCACCCACCCTTTCCCCCCAAAGTCAATCCCACCTGTTGTCCATGTCCATGGTTCCTTTATACTAGGTTCTTGTCTAAGCTGCTCCCCTTCTTTGCCTCTGCCTCCCCCCTCCCCCCTGTTGTGAGGTTTAAAGCAGAAAATACCTTGCATGATGGTACCTGGCACACAGTAAGAGCCTAGTGAGTGGTCACCACCGTTTTCCCGTGTGGGCTCTGTCCCTATGGCCTTTTCTGCTCTTCCTGACTCTGCAGGAGCCACACGTCTGGTCCCTTACACTCTACTGCAGCCATATGGTGCTCATGCCTCTTTGACACGCTTTCCTCAAGTGTCTGGTGCTTCCCACAGGCTTCTCTTCTGCATTACTGCTCTCTTGACAGCCACTGGGAGGAGCTATGCATCTCCTCCAGCAGGCTTGATAGAGTGATCTTTTAGGAGGAAGCTAGAGGATATTGTTCCCATTCAGGGAATGCTTCTTGTCACTGGATAAAGCCCAAATCTCCATAATGCAGCCTTCTGTGTTTATATGACCATGAATTCTTGACATCTTTGACTTCCTAGTAAGCATGCAATTTCCAGATGTAAACTATCCCTAAATTATAGTTTTCCTCTACTCCAAGTATTCAGCAAACATACCTGTTCCTCTCTCGTGTTTATGAAGACAAGATGTGAAGACTTGCCTTCACAGAAAAGTTTCGCATCCTCAAAAATTTCTTTCTCAGCCGAAAAATAGTAGCATTTGTCTGTGAAGTTCTTCCAGTGAGGCGGGCAGCCTAGGAATGCAAAGATTTACAACACTGATTAAAAACAAAACACAAAAAGCACTATGCCTTCTTCAGCTGTGTTTATGAGACCACAGCCATAGCCCTGGTTCCCTTGCAAGCCAGGAGCAGCCCCCACCCATGTCTGTGTGTGGAGCCTATGACTGACATTCATGGACTTGCTGGGAGCAAGGACAAAACGGGGGAAGTGGACTGCAAAGGACATGGCAGTTAAAACTACATAACCTGGAAAATATCTGCTTTGGTCTTTGTTTCTCTACATCTGGATCAGTCTTTACAATGACAGAAATAATAGAAACAGCAGCAAAAGGCAGTGCGGGTACAGATGTTCAATGTCAGTCTGGAATTACGGAGCCTATAGACAACTAGATGGGAGAACCCAGAGTCCAGTCGGGCTCACAGAACGGCAAAGATGACTTAAGTTGTACTGATGGAAATCAAGTGGAATCAGGGGTGGGTCCAAGAAGAGAAAAACAGACTTGGTTGCAAACCCAAAATTTAGGGTTTTACCAGAGGTATTTTTATGAAAAGACTAGAAGTTACCATAATACCATCTCAAAAAACAAACAAACAAAAAACAAAAACCCCAAAACAAAACCCCAGAAATCTGGGCTTCAGCAATAGAAAGTGCCCCCTGGATGTTAACGAAGGGATATTTGTCCCCAGGTGAAGGGCACAAAGTGGGGCAGGATGGGTTGGAGTGGCCAGCCTTAGATGTTTATGAAGGGAACATCTGGGGATGTGTTTGTCCTTCAGGGCTGACTCAGTTAAACAAACAAGTGCTAGAGAATCTGATCATGTATAGAGAGAAACACATGCCTAGGTGACAGTCCTTGCCCCACATGAAGCTTCACTACCAAATAACATGGGGCAAAGGGGGAGCCTGGAGCTGCACACTGGGGCTGTCCCAGCCGCAAACACACACACTGGCCCTGTCCTCTGATGCCAGGGAGGGAGGGAGGGCCCAGACTTACCATTGACCTCAGGCGTTGTGGTTGGCTCGTTCTGCAGGGCCAGGGGCATGGATGCTCCTGATAAGCCTGGGGGACCTGGGGGACCTGGAGGACCCTTGGGGCCAGGCATGCCTGGCACTCCAGGCAAGCCTGGCAGCCCCCGAGGTCCAGGCACCCCCGGCTCCCCCACAGTGCCCTGTAGTCCCTGGAAGCCAGGAGGGCCCTGGGGGCCAGGGAGTCCATCCTTGCCTGGGGGGCCTGGAGGGCCTGGGTCCCCATTGGGACCTTGAGGGCCGGGCTTCCCTGGGGACCCACGGGAGCCTTTGGCGCCCTGAGAGCCTTTGGAACCTTTGCTGCCTCGCTCTCCTGGGGGGCCGATGGGTCCAATTGGGCCCCTCTCACCGGCGGGGCCAGGAGGCCCAGCCTCCCCCTTCTCTCCTTTCTGTCCCTTGTTGCCAGTGGGACCAGGGGGGCCCTGCTGTCCTCTGTCACCTTTTGGACCCCTGGGACCAGGAGGACCTAAAACATAAAAAAATAAATAAATAAATGGTACAACATGAAATCCACTGTAATGGTTAAAAATTTATCTTATAAAACTTCCAATTTAAAAAAATCTGGATACATAAGATATATACATTAAGGCTTGCTTACCGTTTTACCATACTACTGTTGACAGTATCTTTCTCTTAAACCACAACATTTCTTTAACTTTATCCCTCCTGCTCCAAGCATTTAGAATAGATCTTAACAGCACAAAACGAGCAAGTATCCACCGATGTTTTGCGGGAAGGTACTTCATGCTGACATTGTGGCAGCGTGCCTCACACCACTGACTTGGATTCTCCTACTAAACTGGGGCCATGTCACCAGCCAAAACTCTAGGTTGGGATCAAGAGTCCCTCCTACTTATTTACTTTTTTCCCCACTTATTTGACAAATATTTATTATTGATTTTAATTTTAGTTTTTCCATTACCATTTATCCCCCACATCCTCTTCCACCTCCACCCACCGTCCCTCCGCAACCACCACACTGTTGTCTGTGTCCATGAGTCCTTCCTCTCTTCTTTTATTTTGCTCGATCCCTCAACACTCCAACCCCTCCTTCCCCAGCTGTCAGCCTGGTCTCTATGAGCCTTAATGACCTGTTAGATGACAAGTGCCATATAAAGTATTGTGGGATACATAAAGAGTTGAATTAGACCCCCCAAAAATTATGAAGTGGTGACAGGCACTGTCCTATTAACCCCACCCAGTGTTCCTGTCCCTTTTACCAGTGCTGCAGGGACACTGCTGTCTTGAGGGCTGAGCCTTGTTCATTATTTATGGGACCAGCTCAGAGGGACACGGGGTCTTGGTGGGAAAGTGCTCTGCGGGCCAAGACTGGGGAGGATTACTTTCACTTTCCCAGTTTGTTAGTCTAATAATGAAAATGGGGAAGGTGGGCTAGAGTGAAAAAACCCTGGTGGACCATTGAATTGGCAGGGGAGAAGAACACACACTATTTTCCACCAAAAAAGGAAATGTCACTTCTCCCTAAAAGGCAGAGGGGGTGGGGTGGGGAGGCAAATATATGCTCATCTCTGCTCGTCCCATAAGGCAGCTGCTTAACATAAGACTGTTCTTTAAGTTCTCAAGGTTGATGGGGAACATCACACAAATACACCACAACCAAATTTGTATAGCGAATGACAGTTTTTGAGGTACTTTCACATCCATTAGGTCACTTGACCTTTGTCTATGACATATCACTCCCATAGCATATTTGAGAACACTCAGGGCCAGAGATGCCAACTCTTTGTTCACAGCAAGGTTACTTAGCTCCTCAGGACAGATATACCTGAGTAGCTAAGCTACTTACCTAGTGGGATATGACACGGGCAACCCCAATTCAAGTAGTGGAGCTGGGAAAGAATTCAGATCTTCTCATATTGAATGTATGAATGAATGTGTCTTGGAGGATACTGTTCTCAAATATTCTCCCCAGAACATTAAAGAATTTCTGAGTCCTCACTAATCTACACAAAGAAGTAAGAGAGGCAGAAAGCCTTTCAGGCTCAAAGGGTAGAGGTGCCAGGGACGTAAAGGGTGGGTAGGCTTCCCCATCTTAAGTTTTTTCATCCCCTACACCACCACTCCCCCACCAGCTGGTCAGGACAGAACTGTGAAGCAGCCCTTCCCACCTCTATAGGGTACCTTCTCTGCCCTCTCCCACCCTAGGCCCTTATGGCCATCATGGTGCCCTCATGCTGTCCATGGCCTCAAGTGTGACCCACCCTTAGCAGGCACCTGGGCCCTGGGCTTAGCTTTCCTTATGTAAAGCTACCATGATGTCACTCATGGATTTACCAGAAGGACTCTCTACTGAGCTGTAAGAGAGGTTTTGCTAATGGCTAGGACGAACTTCAGTACATTCCATCTAGGGTTTTCTGCTGTCAGTGGGAGACTTTAGGAGACTTTAGGATAAAACACTTTCTTTTTGAACTCAACTCCTTCTGCCCATCAGCTTCTGTTGCGTCCTCCTTATCATCAACTCTCCTAGGTTCTGGGTCCTATCTCCATCTCACAGTCAGATGGTCCATTTTCCCTGGGATGTCCTGCCAGCACCTCCATCTTAGCATGTTGGAGTCCTCCTCCCATCATTGGTTTTCCCACTGTATTATCACAATCATCTCTCTTCCTTTCCATTATCTATCAGGACCCTAGTGTGGGTGTTCACTCCCTCCTTCACTCCCATCCCTCTGTCTTCCTGGTAAATTTTTTAAAAAATTTTAAAGATTTTTATTTCATTATTTTTAGAAAGAGGGAAAGGGAGAGAGGCAGAGAGGGAGAGAGACATCAATGTATGGTTGCGTTTCACCTGCCTCCAGCCACAGACCTGACTGGAGACCTGGTTTACAACCTGGTCATGTGCCCTGGCTGGGGAATCGAACCTGCAACCTTTGGGTTCGCAGGCCGGCGCCTTATCCACTGTGCTACCAGCCAGGGTTCCTGGTAAATTTTTATAGCCACCAACCTCTGATTCCTGTCCGTTCATTTATTCCCTTCTCCATTTTCCTACACTTGTCCTCCTCACACAATTCTGGTCTCCACTGGATCTAGAATATTCAGCCCCTACTTGATCATCTGGTATCAAAGGCTTTCATGACCTGGTTTTACTGTTGATTCTATCTCACCTCTGGATGTTTGCAAATCTCTTTCATAATTTCCTCTGCCTATAGGCATCTGGAAAATTCATGTTTACCCACTCCAGATGGAAGTTTTTCCTCTTCTTATCTTTTAGTCCTTATTTATTCCTGGAGAATATCCAGCAGCTAGCAGTGTCTGGCACATGGTATTTTACAGTAAGTGTTTATCAAATCAATGCACATGACAGGTCAAAATACCCAGTATACTAATGCCAACATTTTGGGCCTGAGGAGGGATGAGAAGGGAGAGATTTTGGGGGAATGGTGGTCTGCCTGGTGTCCCTCACTTACTCTAAGTACAGCTACATTCAATCTACATGTCAGGTTGATCCTGGCTGCCCCTGTGGAATGAATGATCATGGGGACATGTGTCTCTTTTGACTCTGCTCACACTTAATAATTGATCCAGATATTTCCCCATCCTCAATCAGAGGTTTTTTTTTTTTTTTTCTATTTAACCCAAGGAGGCTCATTTAACTAGTGTAGGCCATTTAGTAAAGATGGAAAAGGTGGGTTTTCATTGCTAGAGCTACCTCCTTTAATCAAGTAACTTAGGCTCTGACCAGGTAGTTCAGTTGATTAGAGTGTGGCCCAATACACCAAGGTTGTAGATTTGATCCCTAGTCAGGACACATACAAGAATCAACCAATGAATGCCTAAACAAGTGAACAACAAATTGATGTTTTTCTCTCTCTCTTTTTAAAAAAGTAATTGATTTTTTAAAAAGTAACCTAGTTCCATTGTGTAGATAAGAAAATAGTGTCCTGGAAATTAACAGAGTGGGGGAAGGTGGCATGTGTGCTCCCCCATAATGGATGCAGCATTACGGAATGGGAGGGTCCAGTGAAACAATACCACAGGACAAAACAAAACTCTAATTTACTGGGAGTAGCAGCAAAAATAAATTTCCTTCTCAACTATTTCTGTTTTGTTTATGTGCTATGTTTAGCTTTAAGAAATACAAATAGTGAAAAAGTTCTGTTGGCACACTCAAGGGCTTTAGACATTTTTTTTTTTTATCCTTAATCTATGCATTTTACCAATAATCAGTGTTGCTTGTTCACTTACATTTCGGGTTGGTGCTATACTTGCAAGTTATGAGAAATGAGTTTACTTGCACGTATGAAATAGTGACTGTTCAGAGGTTTGTCTCCCTGACCTGACAGACCAATGTGGCAGGGAGGTGTATTTCTTCCAGAACACCTTCCTCTGGTTTCAGACAGAATCCCAAGGACACACAACCCTCTTCCTATCCTGACATGAAACCAAGACCTCTCTTACCTGGGTGACAGCTTTTCATTAATCTCCATTTGTTTCTGGGGAAGGGTAGTTTATGGTGGTCAGCTATTTCCCTCTAACTGGAAATGCTTCTTGAATATCCCCACTTACTCCACATAGGAGTTGTGGCTTATTTTAAGAATGGCATAAAACATGGATCCTGCAGTCAGCAGATGCTAATTTCCAGGTCTTGTGAAGGAAGGGAATAGATATTGGGAGAAGAGACAAGTTTGTGCCTTTCAAAAGGGTTTAAAATCATTCTTGTGATAGATTTCTGTCAAGGTCCCCCTGGGAAGGTGTCAGGGCATGAAGCCCTGCTCAGGCCAGGTCAAGCCTGTAAGACCTGACAAAGCTGGGTGCATACAGGCCCCGATGCTCCAAGGGGGGCCCCAAGTATGAATCTGGCCTTGGGAATATTCCATACATCCTTTGAAGTCTGCCCTGTGACCTAAACTTCCTTGACTTGTGTATTGCGCCTACAGTAGATGTTAAACCTTAAACCCACATGTTATCTCACCCTCCCTAAAATTCTATGGGTCACCTGGAGTTCTTGGAGTCACCTTGTCTAACAGACAATAGCCTGAAACAAATGGTCACATTCCTTCTATTGTTATCTAAACTTAGCAACTCCCTTTCTTTTGAATACTCTTCTGTGGTAATGATTTGTGGTGTGTACATGCATCTCCAACCTTGTGTGATCAACAAAAACCTTTGGGGGTGGGCCATTGAGGCCTTTGTCTATCAGACACTGACTGGCCTTCTCTCTCCTAGTACAAGCTGCCTGGGAAGGTTCATTTCATCCTCAGCACTGGGGGATCTCTGTGGGTCTGGGTTCCCCCACGGATCTCCTAGCTAGAAACCAATTTTAGATTATTTCTCTAAGGCATGGTTTAATATTTATGGCTATGGATAAAATCCTAGCATGTACACGGTTACCAGTATCTTCATCCACAGCTGCCCCAGCCTTGGGAAACCCTCCAGGCAAGTAGAGCAGGAAGGTGACTCATTTCCTTCAGATGCTGGACCAAGGGTCCCATACATAATGGGATTCAACCGATCATATACTTTGCTCATTAAGACAATGTTTTGCTCATTAAAACTTAAAACTTTGATATTTCTTTTAAAAAAATCACTGAGAAAAAGAACTAAAACCATGTTAAAAGGCAGCACTGGATCCCCGTAAAAAGTGGATTATTAATGCCAGTGGTTTATCTTTCTCTAGGACCTGGGGTGCTAGTATCATTTTATTAGCATCTGGATGATCCCAGGCTACTAGGTATTACTTGAATCTTTTATTGGGTGGCTGTTGAAGTGAAAATAGAATGAAACAAAATGCAAGCTACCTTTCATGCCATAAAACTGAAAACACTGGGATAAATGATATGGGAGTATTTCTGAGGTTGTGCAGTAACACCTTGAATTCAGAGGTGAGAGCATGGTTATGCTACATGTGGAAGGAAGCACATGTGACATCCCATACAGGAGCAAATTTGAGATTTGCTTTCAAGGCCAAGTGGCAGGCTTCCTGGCTGAGGATCTGGAATGGCAGACACCCACATTGCTGATAAGGCCATCAACAAGCTCCTGAAATGCTCAAATATGAACTCCGAGCAGCCTGTGTTTGCACTGCCAGCAAAACCTCCTCATGTGCCCCAAACTCCAGAGCTGGGAGTCTGGGACATACAAGTCCTCTAACCAAGCAGTTCGAAGAGGACGAAAGGCTTTAAATCACTGTGCTGTGTCTGCTTTGGCTACCAAAACTGCTTTGAGAAGGGCCCAGCCCTGTGTTTTACCCCTGAGATAACTATCCAATTTGTTGCCAACAAGAGCTGGTACTTCACAGGTGGCAGAGAAACCACTGTTATTCTCAGTGCCATCCAAAATCTTGGAGACTTGATTTTAGAACCAAAAGTGGTAGGTAAGGTTGGAAGAACAGAAAAACATAGTAATATAATTTGATGTATTTTTCTTCTTTAAAAGTCCACTTTGGCTGCAATTAAATTAATTAAACATTATTAAACACCTACAACATGAAAAAAGACATTCTGCCTCACTAAAGTGAAAAGGAATGTATAAATTGAAAGGAAATTGAATAGATATTTGGCAATCATAATTTATGAAGCATAATTTAATTCTTGACCTCATTTTAAGACAGACTTCTGGAAAGTCAGAGAAGCTCCAGAGGGATATTTAAACCCGTCTGCTTCTACGTCTTCAAGTGCCTGTTCTCCAGGATCCTCAGACAAGCAGTTTGCTTTGGGGAAGTGTATCAAGAGCAGATGGGGTTGTCAATGACAGGAGCTAAGGCCTCCAGCCTGATCCATGTTGCTTTCTCTGCTGCTCTTTGAGCCTTCCTGTGTTACCTTTCAAGGTCCAGCTCAAATGTGAATCCCTTACTGAAGCCTTAACCAACTGCTCTCCTGAAAATAAATTATCTTGTATCTCCCTGAATATGTCATCTGTTCTGAGTATCACAGGGTAGCAGGGTGCTATTGGAGGCATGGTTTTGGGAACTAGACAGAACCCAACTTTAGCCCATTTATTAGCTGCTTGACTTTACTGGGTCAGTCACTCAGGCTCTCCGTGCCTCAGTTTCCTCCCCTGCCATGGGGAGTGCTGACAGTTCTTACCTTAAACAGATGCAACAATGAAAGCAGACAATTTATCCCAAGTGCTCAGCAGCATGACTGGCATATCGCAGACACTCAATAAACATGGATTAAAAAAAGAGTGAAAGCTAGCTGTTGGTGACAGCTGAGACTGATTCCAGGGCCAGGCACCAGGAAGCCAGCAGTAAGTACTTTTTGGACCCAAATCAATCTTAACCCTGTCTGTATAATTTTATTCCTTGTATGCATAAAGCTGTTGTTTTCTACTGTGATGTATTGGCTGTTGCTACAGCAGAAGGGGAATCTTGGATAGGAACTGAACTTGGGTATTAATATTGGTGACCCCCTGCCAGGCACTGCATTAGGTTCCTTTTTCCATATTATTTCATTAAGTCCTCATGAGTCTAAAAGGTGGAAACGGGCACAGAAGGGATGAGGAACTTTGTGCTAGTATCCAGGTCTACCCAATTCCAGAGCCTTGTTTTCACCCACTACATCCCATGACTCTCCCAGAAGGTGAAAGAAACCTCTGAGTGTATGTCGGAGGCTGCAACTTACCCTCTCCCTAACCCGCAGAGGAATAATAATAGCTCGGGATGTGAGGGGACCCTCCCACCCACAGGTGTCCATGATGAGGGATGAAGTCCTTTAGGTACATAATTAAGATGAAAGTCTTTACATTATTTTTAACGAAACTACAAAACAAAGAACACTTTTTAAAACAAGGCTTTTGGTTCATGGATACAGAAATAATAGTCAAGATTCAACATGTGATTTAATATCTCTACATTATCACCTAGCTTTCATGTGATCAGCGAGCTTCAGCTTCCACTTATTTATTTATTTTTTTTAAGATTTTATTTATTACTTTCAAAGAGAAGGGCAGGGAGGGAGGAAGAAAGGGAAAGAAGCATCAATGTATGGTTGCCTTTCACCTGCCTCCAGCTACGGACCTGGCTTGCAACCTGGTTATGTGCCCTGGCTGGGGAATCAACTCAGTGACCTTTGGGTTTATAGGCCAGTGCCAATCTACTGAACCATACCAGCCAGGGCAGCTTGTACTTTTTCTTTTCTTTTTTTTAAGATTTTATTTATTATTTTTAGAGAGAGGGGAAGGGAGGGAGGCAGACAGGGAGAGAAACATTAATGTATGGTTGCCTTTCACCTGCCTCTAGCTACAGACCTGGCTGGAGACCTGGCTTGCAACCTGGTTATGTGCCCTGGCTCGGAATTGAACCAGCGACCTTTGGGTTTGCAAGCTGGCACCCATCCACTGAGCCACCAGCCACGGCTTAGCTTCCACTTCTTAATGAGGCGAATGTCTCATGTGGCTGAACTGTACTATGAGCATTTGAGTTCTTCAAATTACTGAGAATTTCCTGGAAAGGATCAGGGTATTTTGAGTCTTGCAGAGGCAAGCTCAACATAAGCCAATGTTAATCCAACCCCACTCTGACCTGCTTGATCCCATCTTTCCCCCATCCTCAGGGACTAGATCTGCTTAGAAAGAAAGAGGAAAGGCTAGAGAGGAGGTGTGTGGAAGGAAACACTTGCATTCAGAAATGGAGTTCTCGCCCCAGTCTCCTGTTCTCTAGGAAATACCTGGTGGGCATTTCTGTTCTAGAGGAAGTTGAACAGATTGGATAGAAAGATGGTTTGCTTGGCTGGCTTAAGAAGTTTCTCAGGTCACTCACAGAAAGTGCAAGGTTAAATGCAATATGGGAAAGTACATGTGAAAAGGAAATATTCAGAAACCAAGCTCTGAGGTATTTCAGAATCACTGAATCAGAAACCTCATTAAAAAAAAAAATCCTCACACTGAGGACATTTTTTTCATTGCTTTTAGAGAGGCAAGAGGGGAAGGGGGAGGGAAAGAGAGAGAGATGTGAGAGAGAAACATTGATTGGTTGCCTTTGGGGCATGGAACCCATGACCTTTTGGTTTACAGGATGACACTCTAACCCAACCAAGCCATACTGGCCAGGACAGTAACCTCATTCTAGTAGACACTGTCACTTTAATGCATCTAAATGGGTCTCTCTTTTTCTGCATCTCCCAGGTCTATACCACCATCTACCTGGTTCCACAAGCTAAAAACAGAGGAGACATCCTGTTCTTCTTTTTCCCTCCTCAGTCCCCACAGCTAATCCTGCCTTGTACAGCTGTACACAACAGCCCCTGACCCTGTGCTCAATTTCTGTCCACACCACCCCTGCCCCTACAACATACAAGGGCCTCTTGGCTGTTCCTTTCAGTTTGGGACACTGTGCGTAGGGAATTCCAGAGTCCTAGGCACCAGACAGGGTCAAGAAAGGGGCTCTGAACACTCAGAGCCGGTTGAGCTAGTTAGGGACTTCCTCAACAGGGCCCTGTTATCTGAGGGAGGACAGGGCTGCCCTCGAGTCTACCTCTGAGTGTCCTCCTGATCTTTCACCTCCATTTCTGCCATCCCGTTCCATGTCATCCATGCAGCGTCCATAGCCTCACTGGACCCCTGCCTCGGTACTGCTCCACCATAACCTACTTTGCCCCTTGCTTCACAATAAACTTTTAAAACTATAAATCAGGTCGTGTCACCACCTTGCTTAAAACCTCTCCATCACACTTGGAATGGAATACCAACTCCGGACCGCACAGACTCCTGCAGGGGCAGCCAGAGTCAGGGAGCAGAGACATGCAATTTTGGTGACTATCAATGAGGTTAGCAGCATGGGCTTTGGCACCAGGCAGTCTGGGCTCAGATCCTGCTTAGCTCCTTACGAGTTCTATAAATTTGAGCAAGTTCCTTAAACCTCTCTAAGCCTTAGTTTCCTCATCTATAAACTGATGATGATATTGCAAATGTGTCTTACAGAGTTCTTGTCAAGACTCACTGGAATGGTTTGTGAAAAGCACTCAGAATACTCATACTAAATATTAGCTGATAGAACTATCAGAATAATGGAAATATTAATTCAAAGCTAGGGTCTGACTCCTTAACTATGGGTTTTTCATACACTTCCTTAGCTGACAAGCCATGCTATCTGTGCTCTAAACATGTCAGAAGTTTCCTTGTACATGACAAGCTAACAATTAAACTAATGGGATAATAAAATGAGAAAATTTTTAAAAAAATTTTATTGTTGTTGTATTACATCCATCCAAAATGAGAAAATTTATAGTTAGAAAATATCCAAGCCCTGGCTCATAGCACAGTGGATAGGCACTGGCCTTTGAACCTGAAGGTCACTGGTTTGATTCCCAGCACATAATCAGGTTGCAACCCAGGTCTCCAGCCAGGTCTGTAGCTGGAGGCAGGTGAAAGGCAACTATACATTGATGTTTCTCTCCCTCTCTGCCTCTTTCCCTCCCCCCCTCTCTAAAAATAATAAATAAAATTTATAAAAAAGAAAAAGAAAATATCCAGAATCCCACAATAGGATTGTCTAATGTATTATAATTTGAAGAGACATTTAGAAAGCTCTTATTTTGTGAGGTTGCATATCTGCTGAGATCTTCCCTCATTTGAATTTAGATTGAGAAAGAATAAACAGATAGATCAATCACTGAAGAACTTCGCTATAATTCAGAATGTCTCCCACCTATAATGCTCCTGACTTGCAATTGTCCAGCCCTTCTAGAGTTGAGGCACCCCTATTGTTCAAGGAAATCATTATATTTTCAGGCAACACCAGTTTTTATAAGGAACATCATATAAAATCAACATCATATAAAATCTTCCTTTAGAACTGGAGAAACCAAAGAACTCATATGCATGAAACACAGACATGAACTAAGGAGGGGCATTGCTGGAGGAAATGGGGTACTGGGTGGAGGGGGGCAAAGGGGGAGAATTGGGACAACTGTAATAGCAAATAAACAAAATATATTTAAGAAAAAATCTTCTTTTAGTGAATACCCACTAGTCTGTGTTTCACCCTCTGAAGCTCCTCACGAGTCATTTAAAATCTCTTCCACATGATAACCTTTTACATCATTCACACAGATGCCTTGTTCCTCTTTAATAGTCTCTCCTATAGGTTCAGGTTTCCAGGCACTTCAATTCTTCCTCACAGAACATGGTTCCTTTTCTAAAGTCACATTAGCTTCCCTGGTAAACACATATAGTTGCTTATTGTCATCCAGAACCCCCATGCTTTTCATGCACACTTCCTGTAAGCTATGCCCACCCATTAACACCTGCTGTTGATCTTTTCCATCTACAAGCAAGGCTTTGCACATGTTCCCTATCTAGTTCATTTTGTTGGCATTGCTTTATTGTTCTATCTTCTCCAGATCATTCTGCATTATGGTTCTATCATCCATTAGTTAGTATATACAGTCTCATGTCACACAAGGTATTGGATTACCGGGTCATCCCTATCCTCACATTAGTCACTGACAAAGTTGTTGAACAGGACTCTACTTTCTGCTATCCAGACCTGCTTTCAGATGCACAGAGGCTCATTAACTATCACTCTCTATACTCAGTATGGCAGACACACCCTAGGTGACCCCCACAATGACTCATGCCCTTGTATAATCCCTCTCCCTTGAATGTGGGACCTGTGACTTGCTTCTAATCAACTTAATATGGCAAAGGTGATGGGTCCTCCCTTGACGAGGTTACATTATGTAACCATCTTAGCAGGTAAGAAGGTGACAGTTTTTTGCTGGCTTTGAAGAAACTGCAATGTTTTGAGGTGGTCACATGGAATGTGGGTGGTCTCTAGGAGTTGGGAGCAGTCTCTGCCTGGCAGACAAAAAGAAAACAGGAAACTCCATCTTTCAGTTGTTCCAAGGAGATAAATTCTGCCAAGAACCTGAGGGAGTGTGGAAATGGATCTCTCCCGAGTCAAGCCTCACCTCAAATTGTGGCCCTTTAATGAGACTGCAGCCTGGCGAGACTCCAAGGCACGGGTGACAAACACAAGGCCCATGGGCCAAATCTGGCCCGGCACCTTGTTTCAGCTTGGCTCGCTTAACTATTAAGGAGTTAAATTTATACAGTCCTAAAATTGCATTCGACCCTTTGAAGGCAACCTTGAGGCTGACATGACCCCTACTGAAAATGAGTTTGACACCCCTGCTCTAAGGAAGGGACCTGCCTAACCAGATTGTGAGGCACCCCTCACAATGTTTTAAATTGCCTCAGTGAACCCACAGACACTGAGATAAGAAATGGGTGTTGTGAGCTGTCGGGCTTGTAGTAATTTGCTATGCAGCACGCAAAACTAATACAACCAATAAATCCATCCCTCTGTGCTATAATCCAGTAACTTTTTCTCTATCTTGGTTTTTTTTTTTAAGAGGTAGAAGTGAGCCATAGAAGAATTGGGCTCAGGAAACAAGGCACAGATGCGCAAGAAGGGCCCTTGGAGCTTAAGAGAAAGACACAGGTGAGGAAAACGCATCTGGGGGAAGAGGGTGGGGAAAAGCATGGGCATTCTCCATAAAGAGAGCGGCACCTCTACCTTGTTCTTCAGGGTATTATTGTCAAACGCCTTGGAGAAATCCAGATGTGCTATTTTTCATTCTACTACATTAATCAATCTAGTAAGTCTGTTACTGTGAAGGCATGTTAGATCCACCTGCCTACTTAGTGATTTGATTATGGAGCTTCCTTGAAAGCTCACAAATTATTCTCTTAATAATCTCTTCTCAAATTTTTCTTGGGGTAGCTGTTCATTAATGCTCATGATGCTTGGAAATAGGAATCTCTTATGGGTAACTCCTTGACCTAAAAGAATTAATCTTGCTTTCAGAAAAGCCCAATTTATAATGGTGTTGAAATAGCTGGGTACTGAGAAGATTCAAAGGAACCAATCCTTTCTTTATTCAACAAATATGTAATGGTACACCTTTGAGCACTGTCCACCAATCATGCCTCTTTAAGATGTGGAGCTTGATTCCACTTCCCCTTGAGTGTGGGTTACACTGAGTCACTCATTTCTAAAGAACAGGGTCTGGCAGAAGAAGATGCTATGTGACTTCTGAGGCTAGAGGATAAAAAGCACGATGGCTTTTTTCTTGCTCTTTCTCTGGATCACTTTCCCTGAAGACAGCCAGCTACCATGTTGTGAGGACACTCAAGCAATTTCACATGATGAGGACCTGAGGCCCCTTGCCACGAGTCATGTGAATGAGCCAGCTTGGAAGCAGGTCCTCCAGGCCCATTTAAGGCTTCAGACAACTGCAGCCCTGGTCAAAATCTTGACTACAACCTCATGAGATGTATTGGGCCAGAACCACCCAGCTAAGCTGCTCCTGAATTCTTGATCCTCAGATACTATAAGAAAACAAATGTTCACTATTTTAAATTACCAAGTTTTGGGTAATCTGTTATACAATAGTTGGTAATGAATACAAACATAATTTAGAATTTTCACTTACCTTGTAGGATTGTAAAATTCTTGATGAGTTGACCATGTTTGGAGTCGACCAGCTTCATTTCTTCCATAATCACTGATAAGTTTGCTACTTCAGTGTCTAGTCTCGACCTCATCGTATCTTGTTGCATCCTAAGAGAAACAGAATCCAAACGGATATTGGCCAATGAGTTATTCAAGGAAGTCAGATCATCTGTGTGTTTGGTCAGGGTATCTGTGCAAGTGGTCCTGACTTCATTCAGATTGCTGGTCAGCGTCCGCAGGTGGTGGGCTGTGTAACTGATGTTGCTAATGATGTTTACAATATCTGTCTCAAAGAGCTGGAAGCGTTCCTCCAGCTGGCTGAACTTGACGGCTGTTCTGTTCTCCACGTCCTTGTGTACGTCCTGCAGGTCTTTCAGGTTCTGCTCATTGGCTTGTGAGGCTGTGGTGATGTTGTCCATCTGACCTGTGAATGAGTTGAGCTGGTTGTTCATATCCTCCAGGGTGTCATTGTTGGCTTTGGCTAAGGCAGAGTTATTGGCAGCCAGTGTCTGCAAGCTTTGGACTTTCTCCTTCAGCCAATCAGTGTCCTTCTTGGCTTGAAGGAAAACCTGCTGCAGATTTTGGAAGTCATTCTTGATTCGTTGGATAGCCTGGCTTGTGTCATCCACAGACCGCTGCAGGTTAGTGATGAGGTTCCTCTGCTGTACCTGGGTCAGGTTCAGGTTGTTGAGGTTCATAATGACCACATTATGGGAATACATTTGGCTCTGCAGATTGCCCTGCAGCACGCTGGTATCTTGTTGCAGATTTGTGACATAGCCATTATAGGCCTGGAGGGTTTTATTTACGGCACTGATGAAGAAAGAGTTATTCTCCAAAGTTTCTTTCAGTTGACTCTGCCTGTCCACCAGAGCATCCCCACTTGCCTGTAACTTCTCCAGTGTATCTTTGTTCTTGCTGGTCTTTTCTGTAATCTCACGAAGTTGTTGTCGGAGATCCAGAATGTCTGATCTGAAGGTGGAGAGTTCTGAATTGGTGCTTATAGCTTTCTTCCCAGTTTGGTCCCCTGAAATAGGACATGTTTGTTATTTAGCTTGGCGGGGTGGAGAAGTGTTCAGATGAGGTCAAAGATCCCAAAGACCTAACTAGCATGCCCTGTATTTGAGGTACAAAATCTGTGCTATAAGCAAAGTGCTTTGCATTAGTAAAATCCATGTGTCTATTTTTAAATTAACTTTATCGGGGAGACATCAATTAATAAAATATATAGGTTTCAAGTGTAACTATATACATATTGAAACTGGACTCTGGGTAACTGGAAAGGGTGCTGAGTACCAAGGCTAATTTCTTTTCTTTCCTTTTTTTAAATTTAATTTTATTGTTGTTGTATTACATCCATTCCCTTTTTGCTCCCCTCTGTCCCCTTCTCCACCCACCCACTCCCCCACAAAGTCAACTTGTTGTCCATGTCCATGGTTCTTCCATACTAGGTTCTTGTCTAAGCTGCTCCCCTTCCTTGCCTCTGCCTCCCCCTCTCCCAACCCCCTTCCCCTGCCCACTGAAGGCCTATTCACTATATTCATATATCTGGTTCTGTTTTGCTTGTTGTTTGTTTTGTTCATTATTGTCCTGTAATGGGTGAGATTAACTTCTTTTCTTAAAGAGGGAATGATAAGGAAGGGGACAGAGGGGAGTAAAAAGGGGATGGATGTAATACAACAACAATAAAATAAATAAATAAATTACCATTGCTGCTAAGCCAAAAAGAAAACATGACCCACATATATGTTGTCTTCAGGAGACCCACCTCAGAACAAAAGATCGGCACAGATTGAAAGTGAAGGGATGAAAAAAATACGTATCAAGCAAATGGACATGAAACAAAAAAAGAGGGAATGAGGCACTAGGCAGGGTATCAAACCTGTTGTTTGTTAAACTTACCAAAATTCTTTTTTAAAAAATGAAAACAAAAATCAAAGGATAAAGTAGTCTACAATCACTTATTTGAAAAATTAATCTCTACAATTCTCCTATGCAGGTTAAAATAATTCAAATAAAAATTCACTGACCATTTTATAAATTAACTTTTAATAAAGGGTATTTGCAGTTCTTTTTGATCAAATTGGTCTGCAGATTTTTTTTTTTCTTTTTTGGCACATAATAATGTTCTTGGGGAGATTCAACTCCAAACTTGGTTCTTATTTTTAAAATAAAAAGCCTTTGAATTAAATCATGAGGAAAGATTCAGCACATAACACAAAAAATTTTTATGTCCTTTTAGGTGAATGTGAGTTTATAGCAACATCATTTGAAAAAGCTGTGGTCATTTATATAGAGTCAGGAAATTCAACTTTGTGGTTTCAATCTCAAACAGATTACCTAGTTTTTTCAGGTCACTTTCCACTGCTGTGAGCTTGTCATCATAGGTTTGACGAGATGTCTCCATGCCACCTGTAACATCATCCATTTTCTCTACAACTAAGATTTGAAAATCAATTCATTAATACGTATACCTGCTCAAATTTTATTTTTCAGTTTCAACAAGAGATCATTTCATTACATAATAAATGAAACAGGATGGAACAAAGAGTATTAATGAAATCATGGGGAAGAGCCATTCTTTCAGAAAAATAAATGAGTTTATTTTTACAAGTGGTAGTTTACTTGTAAGCTTGAGAATTATATGATTTTAATTAGCCTCATGATTCATTACTGCTGTAGGTGGTTTAGAAATTGTTTGAAACTAATTTGTAAGTTCTTACATAAAATAGAATCCTCAATCTGTATTGTTTCCTATACAGATGGTCTCCAATTTTATGAAGGTAGGAAAGGGATACACATTTAGTAGAAATTGTACTTCAAAAAAATTTTAAAAGCCTCACCTGAAGCTATGTTTATTGATTTGAGAGAGAGAGGAAGGAAAGGAGGGAGAGGAGGAGAATGGGAAAGGGAGAGAGGGGTAGAAAGAGAGACATAGATTGGTTGCTTCCTCATTGCACCCGGACAGGGACCTAACATACAACCTAGGTGTGTGCCCCGACTGGGAATTGAACCTGCAAACTTTTGGTGTACGTGATGACCCTCCAACCCTGAGCCACCTGGCCAGGGCTGTACTTTAAGTTTTGAATTTTGATCTTTTCTGGACTGGCCATATGTGGTAAGACACTCTCTTGTGATGTGCCTAGTCAGCCACGCAATCACCAGGGTAAACAATATTCTACAGTGTATTCACTGTATCAGATGCTTTTGCCCAACTGTAGGTTGATGTAAGTGCTCTAAGCACATTTAAAGTAGGTTAGGTGTATTAAAATCATTTCTAACTTTTGATGGATTTATTGGGTTGCAACCTGATCATCATAAGTCAAGGAGCATCTGTATTAATTTCCAAAGATGGAGTTGTTTACAAAATTTTATTACTCATCACACCCCCAACCATCCCTGGCAGCTGGAACTCATCCAGCAGATTTCATGCCAAAGGACAACTAGCTCAAGTCTAAACTCAAAGTCTTCATAGAAGGGACACAAAATCAAGAGTGCTTGCCACCTTTTACCCTGAGTTTCACCATGAGGCCTGAAAATCTGCTTCTCCTTAGTGACAAGTAAATCTGTAGTTTATCAGTTCCCAATTAGATGCCTAAATTTACAAAGTAGACTTTCAAAAAAGCATTCTCTTGATTATACTTGATAGGTAAAGTTAGTGATGAAGTGTTAAATGAAAGCTTCTGCTATTACTTATTCTTGGAAGGCAGTAATTCTCTGTGGTTATGAATACAAGTTTATCTTTTTCAAATGTCTAATAGGAGTGGCTTCCGTGAGATCCGACCTCTAACAACTTGGGATGAAATCTGACCGTCCTTCTTGCTATAATAGCTTTCTTAAAATGAGGACTTTATTTTTCAAAGCATGACTATCTTTTGTATATTAATTGTGAGCCAATGAGTCCAATTCATTTGATTGATTGATTGATTGTTATTTTGAGAGTATGTTTATTAAAGCTGGGGATAGTTTAGAGCAGAGGAAGCAACAGGAGAGAGCTCTGCTTTGATGCTCTGGAAAATTACAGCAAAGAAGTGAGCCACAGTGAGGCCGCTATCAGCTCACTGAAAAGTTAAGAAAAAAGGGGGCCTTGGAGACAGGCTCAGGGACTTAGCCCAAGATGAGCTGCTGATACCCACTGCTCCCCAAATGCAAGGCTCATGGCAACCCTTTGAGTTTAGGAGAGAAAAGTGAAGATACATGCCTGAGAGGGAAGAAAGGCATGGGTGTGCTCCAGAGAGAGCCCGTGGGTCCCGTTCATTTTATTCACCAAGTGTTCCACCCACACATGACTATGTGGGAAGATTCTCTTGGTTTCTATCAAGAAGTAGAAGTATGGTCCCCTGTGTCTGAATGACCTAAAGGAATCAGCTCGCTGGCTCCTGGCACCTTCCCTGGAGAAGCCTGTCCTGCTCTCCCTTAAGTTTCTAGTCTGGCCATCACATGTGTGCGTTGCACCAAAATGATCTTTCTCACCCTAGCCTTTCCACGTGTTCTTCTTTTCACTTAGAATGATCTTCCCTGGCCCCTTCACCAGGCTAAGACCTGCTTCTTCGAGACTCAGCTCATCACTTCCTGTGGGAAATCTTTGCTGAACTACATCTTGCAGAATTCTCTTGGCAAATAGGCCCTGCTCCATCACAGAACTTACTTCACTGTTGTCATGGCTTGTTTACTGTAAGATCCTCTAAGGCAGGAAAATTTGCATTTAGTTTTAGCTCCAGCTCTTAGCTCAAAGTGTGGTACTTATAGGTGTTCAACACATATTTACTTATGCCATTTATTTAAATAAATAAGGCTCAGCCTGCTGAGGCCAGCGAAAAATTGGCTGAGCTAGAGATTGTGCAAACAAACATCCAAACCAACCCAGCCTGGGAAGTCCCAGTACTGGCAATGAGTATGACATCTAGTTGAATAATTATTGTTTTTTAAAAAATGACTACATGGACAGAGAGGTATAGTTATGATAATCTGCACCTTAGGGCTGTTGGATGGGCATGCATACTTTTAATCCCTGGAAACTCTGAAGAACAGAATGTTTTATCCGCATTTTAGCAAAGCTAAACTTTTAAAAAAATAAAATAGGGAATGTTTATAAGTTTAGGTTCAGTTCTGATCCTCAAGTCAAAACATATGCCTCCGTCTGTCCTCAAACCACACACAGGATCTTAAGTCCTGCCTTCTTCTTTTTCCTGGAAGCCAGAGAAACCTCTAAATATGCTGACAAGCAGTCATTTTCTATCCTCTTCAACTTTTTTCCACTTTAGTTTAAAAAAACATAGAACTGTCATACACAGATAGTTCAGGTTTCTGTGGACTAAAAGGAATAAATCCATTCATTAAAAAACAAAACCAAACCAAACCCTGTTAATTTTCTCCTTGGGACAGCATGGAAATGCTTTGCCCTGCCCACCAGTGCTAATGAACTGGTTCCATGCACTAGGGTGTGTGCCTGCATTTAAAAACATAATCTGGGTATACAGCTACAAACTTTAGGGTTGCAAAGCTGACAGTTTGTTTCTGCATAGAAACACTATGCTGACAGAGATCTAGAACCAACACTTGCTGTAATGGCACAGCATTTTCATTGATTTTTACTCTTAACTTACTAGCATAAATTCTAAGAATAGCAGAGCCACCCTTTCTTACCAGAGAAGCTCCCAGACTATAGCTGTAGAGTTTAGTTTATAGATTGTTTTCACATGAAGAAAACAAACATGAGACACAGAAGGGCTACTAGCAGCCTGACTTTTCATGGGCTACCCTTTATTGGAGAGTGTTTCTTAACAGAGAACTTTTCTTCAGATGCCTTAGGTGTTATACCTGAAGAGCTGTCCCTCTTCAAGTCCCAAAGCTTAATTCTCTAAAGTAATCTGACAATAATACATTTTCTACAAAGGGACTTTGTAGAAGTCTTGGCCTAGGTCACTAGACTCCTCTTCCCTTGCCTTGGTTTTACCCATCTTTTAAGGTGCACTCCAAATCTCATCACCCCATTGTGCTAAGCCTTCTCAGGTAATTTGATTTCCATACTACACCAACTGAACTTTTATCTAAATGGCAATAATAACGGCCTCTATTCATTGACTGCCTACTCTTTGCAAAATGCACTGTACCATCTTTGCAGTTAATCCTTACAACTCCTATTTTACAGATGAAAAAAACTGAGGCTCAGAGATGTTCAGTATCTTGCCCAGAGTCACACAGCTTGTGAGTGACTAAGTGACCAGGAGATCTAACTCCACAATCCATGCTTTCTCAATAAGTCCACTGCCTCTCCTTTACTATTTCTTTTTCCTAAATAAGGTTTTCTTTACTAAAAATATCTTGAGGGTAGGGATTATATCTTGTTTGTCTTCTCTTTATTGTCATCATCCTTAGATGTTTAATAAGCATCCACATGACTATGACATAGTGTTAGGCATTGAGGACACAAGCTCATGGCCCAGTCTTTGATGGGAGGAAACAAGAGCTGAGCACAGAGCTCCTGCCTGGTGCTCACAGATGTCTATACCAGACTGATTATGGTGCTAAGGGGGAACACACCCCCTCAGTGGCACCTGGGGCTTCCCAGTAATACCAATTACACTCCCCTGGAATGCAATAAAGACATTTCTACTTTGAACACTGTTTTAGATTTTCATTACAAAAATACAGACCTGGTTATAGGGTATCATCCTAGACTCTAACAGCTACACACTGTGATTTCATGCACATTTTGAAAGTCTACTTTGTCATTGCTACTTTGGCAAGGTAGATACTCTATGACTAGGAATGTTGAGTTAAAGGAGATCCTTACTGAGAAAGATTTAGATTTCTGATTTTCTTCTTTATCCTAGTGACCTTAAGATGGATGCCTTCTGGGCAGTCCAATTGAGTAGAATTTTCTTAGGGAATGTTCTGGAGGAAACATGACCTAGTGAACTTAAGAGATGGTTCTACCATAGAAGCTGCATTGACGAATGATAAAAAGTCCAGGGCAGAGGATGCACCAAGCTATAACTATCTAAGAATATGCTTTCTGTGAAGCAGCTGACAAGCCTCATGGCTTTAGGAGGAACTTAAGTGATATCCTAACTGGTCACAGTGTAACTGACAAAACAGAAGAAATAAAGAATATTTTGAGGAAAATGTACAGAGTTCCCTCTGCTAACTCCTATAAACTAGGAGTTTCTATTTTATTTCCTTTCATTTCTCCTTCAGAGAAATATCTTCTTTCACTGACTATTACTTTCTTTTTTACATGGATTTCTCTAGACTTCAAAGGGAGATGTGTAAAGGGAGAACTGGGTCTTATCTTTCTGCCTCTTACAATGTAGAGTCCACCAGCATCTTATCAACAAGAAAGAGGGCTCACTGTACAAGAGAAAACACATCTGGAAAATATCAACATTTTAGTTCATTAAGGCTACATTTGGAAACCAAAATTGCATGTTGTATTATCTTATTTTTTTGTCAGAAGAGGCCTGAGGAATGGGTGCCTTGGAGGAGGGAAAAGACAGGCAAGACAGATATCTTGCCTCTGTTTGTCTTACTCCCTGAGTCTCTTCTCCCCTCCAACCTGGTCAGAGGACATCCTCCAGAGTGGGTCGAGCTGATCTCCAGCGTTTTAGTTTTCTACGTAGAGCTTTAAGTTGCTGCAATTCTCTAAGAGCTGACTGGCTTAGAAGTTCTTGGCATTGACTGATTTGCCTTTATAGAAGGCATCCCTAATTCACAATACATCTACCTATCCATCCTCTCCTTAATTCATTAAGTAAACTTTATTGGGTATCTATTTAGTACCTTGAGGCAAGGTGCCAAACAAAGGATAGTGTCTTGTCTTCCTGGAACTTCTAGTTTGGGTGGTAAGACAGACCAGCCCACTGGCCATAATAATGAAGTGTGATGGACTGAAAGCCAGTAAAACATGCTATGGGAACAAACAGGAGGGCACCTGACTCAGCATTTAGGGCTTCTTGCAGGACATGTGAGACATAAAGGGAAAGGGGGAATCATGCAAGTGGAAAGCAGAGGAAAGGTTTTTCAGGCAAATGGGCCAGCACACACGAAGCAAACCAGGGTCAAGAAGGGCTTTCCAATATTATAATGGAGAAAATATTTGTGCTTTAAAAATAAACCACCACCACCACCAAAAAGAGGAAAAGGAAAAAAAATCCTCTCCTTTTTGGATAATTCTGAAGGCATAAAGATTCTATACTTCATTTCCTTGCAGAAAAGTCACAAAATACCTTAGGCTGTTATGCTCTTTAAACCTTTCTCATCTCTTTTTTCAGTAAACATTCACTTTCATGATATCATAAAGCACTGAGCCCTAAAGATATTTATTAAATGGCTGTTTGATTCCAAGTTTCTCCTTTATCTAGGTTTGCAAGGAAAAGTCATGGAGGAGTGATAATGACCTAAATAACCAAGTAAAGGAGGAGAGTCTGAATTATCTTGGATATAAAAATCCTCTTGTCTCCTGACTGGGTTCCCTCCCCCACCTCTGTCCAGACCCTTGCACTGGTGAAATAGCTTTTCTTAATCCTTACCCTGTTAATCCTATGTTAGATGAACTCATCATGAATGAATAAAATGGCCTGGTAAGTTCACAAATTTCCATTGCTCAAATTCATCAGTCAACACACTACAGGAAGCACACAACTTTTCCATGCATGTGTCCCTAGAGTTGAGACTTAACAAGCCTCAACTATACTGAGTATTTTTAACATATTTTTTCCATTCTAATGGCTACAGCTGTATAAATGTAGTTATGAAGAAAGAAGGAATAACAAAATATAGCCACTTATTTATTGGGCTATATCGGTGGTTTAATTGCTCATCCCTGTCATCTTAAAAAGCAGCATTATAATTGCCATTTTGCAGATTAGAAATCAGAAACTCAGACTGTGATTCATACCCAGGTTACACAGCCATGCAGAGGACTTGGCACGATGCTTGGCATGCCAGCTAGCACTTAATAAACACTCACATTTGCATTGCAAATGGCAGAATCAATAATTGATCTAGGATGGTCTGGCTCCAAAACCCATCTCATTCCAGTACACTGTGTTTCCTCAGGAAACCACTAGATACTGGGAGAGAGGTAGGAAGAGTTGCAAGTTGGAGGGAATTCACAGTGAATCTTTCTATTCCTAGGCCAAGTTTACAGCTCAAGAAAATGAAAGGAGAACGTGTGGGATTCTCCACTGTTAATCTGTCACATGTGAGGGAAGGCAGCTGAGATGGTGGTGGAGTGAAGGTTTTGAAGATCGGCAGACCCCATGTCTGCCTCTTGCTGAAACTGGATGATACATCTGTCTCATGTGTCTTTGATAGGAAGGCTTCCGTGGCTGCTTTCTATAAAAGGGTTTATGTAATTAATGATTCTGCATCATGACACCTTTTACCTGTGGTTTCTTGGAATGGGTATGGAGCTTGGGGAGGTGGGAACCGACTGTGTCTTCAAGTTTGGAGGATTCAGGCAAAACCCCTCCACTGACTGTAAATCAAGACAAATTGAAAGAATGTCTAACATCTCATAAAGTATAATTGGGATAGTGGTGTTGCCCTGTGTTTAATTTCTACGGGGCAATATTTTTATGGAGCTAGATAAACAATAGTGACCACAGTAAATGTGCTGAAGAGAAAAGGGGGGAATTAGTTGGCCAGTCCATGGGTGAAGTATCATCTCTCTGGAGATCTTGTATTTAGCTTCTCTTTTCCTGTGTGCTCACTTCAGGGTTCCATAGGGCCTCTTAGAGATAAAAAAGAAAAAAGACAGAGGAAAAGGGAGTGGCTGGAAATAGGTAGGAAAAACAACAAAGAGGAAAAGTCTAACTCATAAAGGGCCATAAGTATTTTTGTTAAAATGAATCAAAAGGAATTGCTACTTTCACCTCCTAGATCCTACAGCTGCAAGAAGCTGAAGACACAAAGATGGAGCCTAGGATGTTAGTTTTGTGTCTGAGTTGCATTCACTGAATACTTCATATTTATAAACAGGGGTTTTTATCATGTTAATGAAAGAAAACTTGCTCCTTGGAAGGAAGAAGAAAAGTGTTCTTACCTTTGTACCCCAAAATGGCTACTGTGATTGTTAGCAAGGCACACAAGATGTACAATAATATGATAGAAAACTTCAGTGCCCAGTTATTTTTACATTTGGTACATTGTGTTCCTTCCTGAATACCTGTAAGAGAAGTCAAATTTTAGTACTGGTGACCAAAAACATCACTTAGAAGAGTATCCTTTTGCATTTTGGTTCAAATGTTATGATTGAGTATATTTTTTTTACATATGCCTTACTAGAGGATGAGTTGTATTTTAAAATTAAGCATACCACTTTAAATATTACCATGTTGTTATAAATGTATTTAATGACTTGAAAATTACACATAACTCTGTTTCATAGAATAATTTTGAACCAAAATCCATCCTGATAATTACAATTATAATTTCAATAAAAACTCTACATGACAAAAGATTTAAAATACCCAAATCTACTTCTTTCAGCCATTACTGAACCTATAGCAATTCAAATATAACCAATCAAAAAAAATTGTTTACTTGTCCTTTGATGTTTGTTTCAGTGGTGCACTAGAGCTAGTTCCTACCCGTTTGCTGTAGTTTATTGTTGAATTTGTAGACATTTTGGGAGCTGATTATGAAACTTGGCAGCTTGAAATCGGTTCTGGAGGGAGTATTTACACCAAGAAAATTGGCAAGCACTACAAATTATGATCCTAGCCTGCCCGCCCCCCCCCAACCACTCCCAAAATGGTGTACTCGCATGCCACTGGCTGTAATTGTACTATCACCTATAGCAGAAATATAGTTACTTTTATAATTAAAATGCTTAATATGTAATGCTTTTTATACATTACATGCATTCAGAAAACTGATACTGACCCTTATTTAACTTTTCACAGTTATTTAAGAATTATTAGATAACTAGAAAAAATCAGATCTTTTTGATGAGATGAGGTAAATGTTGACTGCTCACAGTTCAACTTTTTGAAAAAAATATTCTAATCTAAATGATAAACCATCATCACTTCTGCAAGTGACTCCAGAAACTAACTCATAAAAGGGAACTTTCCATCAGATTGATTCAGAGTAGTGCTTCCCAAACTCTGGGGTGTACCAGATTGAATTGAGGGTTTGTTAAAACATAGCATTTCTAATTCAGGATGTCTGAGAAGGCACCTGAGAATCTGGACTTTGAGCATGTGCTAGTCTGGGAGCCATGCTTCAGAACAGTGCCTCTCAGTTAAACCATAAGGTGCTTACAAATCCCATTGTTCAAATGCAGATCTGATTCAGCAGGTAGGAACTAAGTAAGATTCTACATAAAAGCCAAGTGATGCCTAGTCAGACAAACACCCTTTGAGGAGCAGTGGTCCAGTCTAGATGATGCTCGTGCTGGATCAACCTTTGGTTAGCCAATTCCTTGATGGTGAAGCTTTAAACTCAGACTCATTAATCAAATAGACCTGGTATGAATCAGCTTCTTTTAATCACGGTTTTTCCACTCCTTTTATTTCTTTTCCTTTTTGTCCTCTTTTAATTGCCACCTGGATGTTTCACACACCTCTCAAAATTGATATTAATACTAGCTCTGCCAAAATGGGTCTCAATTTTTTACCCAACTTTCTTATTTCCATTTGTCCTAAACACACTACTCTCCTAATCCCCCAGGGGCTTAAACTCAAAGACACCCTGAAGTCTTCTCTTGTACTTAAATCAATCATTCGCTCAGTCACCAGGCCCTGCTAACAAATCTTCCTGTGGGATATTTTTATCATGATCATCTCATCTACAGTTTACTGATGTTCACTTACTGCTTACACTGTGCCAGGCACTTGACACACAGCATCTTCAATCCATATAACAACCCTTCAAGGAAGAAGGGTAGTGAGAGCTGAAATGACATTCCAAAGGCATCACAGCCAGGATTCAAACCTGAGTCTGACTGCAATCTCTCTGCAACACTATGGTGCCACTCATTAGTCATTCATTCCTCTCTCCATTTCCACTGCCACCATCCTAGGGGGAGACCCTTTAATCTCAGTGGAAGCTTCCTCTTTTGTTCCCACTGGAATTCAGCCTCACCCTGCACTAAAATACCACTGTCCTCATGACAGTGCCAAACAGAAAACAAAAACAAAATAACTTTTAACAGCTCACCCTGAACTAAAGGATGAACACACACACATGCATGCCCATCAGCTCTTAGATTCTTCATAATCTGGAAGTTTAAAATGGAACAATGACTCCTCACATCCAATTAGTGCAAGAATACTTTTGGGATTTTGAAAGGGAGAAGTATAAGTTGTCCCACAAATACACCACATTTCGTGTTCAGAAACAATAAACTTATTTTGGTACCAACTGCAAAACACAGGAGGATAACAGACATGGGGATGCTGACAGGCCACATTTGGAAAAGCTGAATGATACTTTTATGGTTACTGGGGGTTTTCATTCCTTTTGGATTTTAGGATCATGGTGGATGAGCTCTTTATGCCTCTTCAGGGCTATTTCTTACATTCTACTAGAAGAACCTCAGAAGATTTGATCAGAGTAGAAATGATGGTAGATAATGAAAACTGGGACTAGAAGATTGCTTTGAGGTCATCTGTTGTTGATGGGGAAAGTGAGGCTGGTGAGGTAAAGCAGAGTTAGAAGCCATAGGTCCTGAATCGTAACACAGGGCCCTGTATGCTAGCTCTGTGTCTGCCAGTGGATATCTCTTCCTTATGGCATTTGTGGAGACCCACTCCCAGACAGTTGTCACTGGTTCACATTCTGAAGATCAGTCACTTTCTCACAATGTGCATTTCTCATTGCTGACTGTATCAGCATTTAATCAATATCAGATGGTACCACCTGACCTCCCTTTCCACTTGACCCACTTTTTCTGTTATGTTTTTTCTTCCCCCTCCCAGACTTATTTTTAATAAAAATTCTGTTTTATCTTTCCCTCTCTGCCCTCAGCTGGGAGGACATAGGAATGCCTACTACAAAGAGATCCTGCTGGCTCACGTAGCTGCAGGACCCTTCTTCTTGAACCTAGATGGTCACAAAAAAACATTCAAGAGAGATATCCCCCGGTTAGCAGCCTTTGTAGTGTTTGTTTTCTTAGCATTACTTTCCAGAGACTGGGGACTCTGTTCCCATTGGAGGGGGTGGGGTAGGGAGGGCAAACGAACGGATCTGTAGAGTCCTATGGGTAAGAGATTCTAGTGCAGGAAGTGAAGCGGCTTTGCCCCTTACCATACCAGAGATATAGCTTATCAAAAAGCATAGCCCAGGCCCTGGCTGGTGGCTCAGTGGATAAGGCATTGGCCTACAAACCCAAAGGTTGCTGGTTCTATTCCCAGCCAGGGCACATAACCAGGTTGCAAGCCAGGTCTCCAGCCAGGTCCATAGCTGGAGGCAGGTGAAAGGCAACCATACATTGATGGTTGCTTCTCTCCCTCTCTGCCTCTTGCCCTTCCCCCCTATCTGGAAATAATAAAATCTTTAAAAAACAAAAACCAAAAACAAAATGTAGCCCAAATAGCACATTTTTAATTCAGCAGGCCTTAGACTAAACGTGCCTGAAGGTTCCATGCCTTTCTATTGGTTATCCCCCTTGAACTACTTCCCATTGGATTTAGTTCTTGGCTCACATTCTGAACGTATTTTCCCATATCCAAGTTTTTATCATACAAAAAATTTAGGGGACAAGGGAAGCCAGAATCACTCTAGTTAACTCCTGAGTATTCTATGGAAGTGCAGAATAGGCTGACAATATGGTCCCCAGTGCTCCTGATTCCAACACATGTTTAAAGTAAGAAGAGTGGGGATTGGATGGGGCAACCAATCAGTGGGCGGTTAGCCAGTTGAAGAGAATAATTGAAACACTGCAGGAATGACAGTGCAGATGGCCAGAATTCACCAGCAAGGGGAATTCCTTTCTGCTGTCTTCACAAAGAGCCTGTCCAAGTGCTATGGTCCAGGCTGTAATCCAGTCTATTTTTCCAATCTTTTAGGAGAACAAAAGAGTTTTCTTCACTATTATATTTTTCTGCCATTCATATCACTGAAGGGAGGATTATCTGTTAAGACAGACACAGGCTTTCTGGGTTAAGGCTGGCACTATGGGCAAGTGTGGGGCACTCTGGGCTGTCATAATTATCACAAGTATCTAGAGCTCAGTATTTTGCCATAAAGATCATGTTACCAAAGAGAAGCTTCAAAAACCTGGTAGACTACAAAATCCAGAAAACCACAGGTTTTGATCTATGATTTGCAGTGACCTTTTCATGTGGTTTTTTGATAGTTATTAATCTACTGCCTGGTGGCATGTATTCCCATAAACCCATGAGAATGACTTGGCTCTAACAGTAAAGCTGATGATTCAGATAAATTCCTATAATTAGAATGACCTCAAAAGCAACAAAACAGTAAGAGTTAAATTAACATCCTGGCTGGTTATTTGGATGTTATACAATAGCACTAGAATGAAAGTTAAATATGTAAACACTTTGTTAAGTTTTCCTTATTATAAAGGCCATTTACTAAATGGATTTAGTTTATAAATTTGTTATTAATGAGTAATTTAGTTCCCCAAATATAAATGCCAGCCCTGGATACCTTATTATGCCATCTTTCCCAAACAATGTGGAGAATTATAAAAATAAAAGCACAGGACAAGAACTGGTAATGAAATCACTTTCTGTGCAAAATAAATGATGCCGTACAGCATCTCTTTATTCAGAAAAATGTACTCAGATTAGTATTTAGAAGAGTTGTATGAGTTTGAAATCTTTAGCATTCATTCTGAACTTATATTAATACGATGCACATTTACCAAGGCTGTAGTTCATTAAAAGAATATCATATATCTATAACAGTGGGGACCCCTCTAAACCTGGAATTATCTTCTGCAGGGCTGGTCCTTTGTAGTACAGGATTCCCTTGCTAAGTGAGTCTTCTAGGAGCCCATCTGTATCAGTGTACTAGCTGGTGTTGTTGTGAGAGGCTGTGTTCAGTTTCAGAAAATATTTTTTTTTGAAGACTCTTTCAATGAGTTTGCCAATTTCATGATGGGTGATTTGTGAGTGCACCTGCCCACATTGCACTGAATGTTCAGCAAACAGCATGACCCCCATGTCCCACCTGCCCTATTCACCTGATCTTGCCCTGAACAACACTTTTTTGTTTCCCCTGATGAAACAAGTCTTCAAAGGAAAACGTTTTGCCAATGTGGAAAAGGTGAAACAAGAAATGTTAGAAGCACTAAAAGGCATCAAAATTGATGAGTTCAAAAAGTGTTTTGAGCAGTGGAAAAACCCATCTTGATAGGTGTATTGCATCAGATGGACAGTACTTTGAAGGGGACTGAAGTTTAAACATGTAAGAATAAATGCATAATTTTTTATAAATAAATTTCATTTTTTTTGATTTCCTTCTCAGACATGATAGTCATTTCTCATTTGGTTTTAATATAAAAAAGGGTGTTATTATTTGATTAAAATTTATAATTTGTACCTGGCCTACTAGAAAAGAATTGTTGTGGGCAAAAGCCAGATGTAATGATGCCACTCAGAATATAATAGTGTCTGCCAGCATATATGTGGTTTTTATAATAATGAACCTTTTATTAAATGAACTGTACACAAATGCTTTCAATTCTTAGGGAAGAAATCTTGCTCAGTGGGGAGCTGAACCATCACATCTCTCACATTTGTCTCTCCTCACTGGCCCCTTCCCCTTGGCCCTCTTCCTATTCATTTTATTTTATGGGCACAGAGGGAATTGTCAGCAAGCCTAATGATACATTTCAGCAACCCTGACCACTTCATTATCCGGTACTGCCAAACAGTGTCCTTGTGATTACACACTGAATCTTTTAATTAAAAAGGACTCATGAACTTTTAGCTCCAGCCTGGCCCATCAGAGTCTGTTGTCTAATTGAGCAGGATGCTTGCTCTGTGCAGGTATTTGGAGGAGGGCCAACAGACCTTTGGTTAGTGGGTGAGAGCTTCCTATTGCTGTGTTGAATGCAAAAAGGAATTGCTGAGGAAGGTTGTCATTCCTGAGGACCTGATATGTGCCAGGCACCTCCTCCTAGTTACTTATAATTCCTGTAATAATTCTGCAAAGTAGGAACTAAACCCTGACTTTATAGATTTTAGGAAAGTGAGGGTCGAAGAGACTGAGTACTCAAGCCAGTGAGTGGCTGAGCTGGGAGCTGGGCCCAGATTTATCACACATTGTTTCTCTAAGCTTATTGACTTTGCGGAAGTGCAAAGCAAAACAAAGCAAAATTAAATATGCCTAAGATCCACTGTAGAAAGCTGACAGGTTAGAGTTGTAAGAGTGTTCCTGTCAAAATAACAGGGTACAGAAACATTTTCTTCAAATGTTGACAGAAAAGAGTAAAATTCGGTTCCTACTAAGTATTACTACAGGCTGCAATTTCTCTTACTTGAGCAAGTTAATTCCACCTAAATAAATTCTCATCATCTCTGTGAGAGGTAAGGACTGGCATGGAGGTTTGGCTGGTGAGGTCTTTGAGTCCCTCAGGGAAATCATACCCTAATGGTGATGGAATTTTTGGAATGGGGCAGGATGGGGAAAGAAGGTAGCTTCATAATTTCAAGGCAACTATGGAACATGCAGGGGCTTTGCTCACTGTGAGCTTAAAACCCAAACCAGTTGGTGCCCCAGTTGAGTTTTTTCCTGAAGTTCTAGTATACTGAAATAGGAACCTCCAAAGTCAGTCTCTAATGGTTCATTTGTCAATGGACCCAAACAATTGCTGGTGGTTCTAGCCTGCAGGAGTTGGGGGGAGATAAATTAGTAGAAAGGAAGAACATGAAAGAAGGATTGATTAAACAGTGAGAAAAATTAATTTATCTCTACCCACTTAATGCTCCCTAAAAACAACTTCCTTGGAGTATATTGGCAAAACTAATTCTTTTGACAAATATCAGCTTGGCCCATGGTTTGGAAATGCAAGATAATTCTTCACTGCCATAGTGACTGCTCTCTGCGGCTCAGAGTAGATTCCGATATACTCACCAGTCAGCATCCTCTGATTGTGTAGGTTCCCAAACCACAGCACCAGGAGGAGTATCAGCTGTCATCTTGGCAAACATCCATCTTCCCTGTGAGGAAACTCCTAGCCCAATGAACTCTATCGATTGCCCGTCCCAGTAAGGAAACTACTAGTCCGCTCACTGGGAACTTTATTGCCTGCCCCACTCGCATGTGGGCCAGCCCCGGCTCAAAGATTCAGGTTTCTAATTTCTCCCCCAGAGTTATTTAGTACCCCCAAAACATTGCCCACTTCACTATGCTTCTTTCTTGCTACATTCCATTTATTCATTTACACAAGAAATAAGTATGGAGTACCTCCTATTGACCAGGCGTTTGGTATAATGGTGAACAAAACAGACAAAAATCTCTGCTTTTATGGTACTTATACTCCAGAGGGAGGATATTTAAATATATAAAAAGGTGATAAGTACTACAGAGAAAAATAAAGCAAGGAATGGGCAAAACGCATGTGGGTGAGATTGACAGCATTTTAAATAGAGTGGTTGGAGGTGGTTTCACAGTCACAGTGGAGCAAAAACTTGAAGGAGTGTGGGAAGGGGCACCGGCCCCTGGGCAGTGCACTCACTGCACTCACCAAAAGCTCTGCTCACTCCCTCTCCACGTCCTAACATTTGCCCTCCTCCCTGAAATACTGTTCCTCTCTACCATGTGACTTCTTTTAAAACCTTCCCACATTTAGGTTGTTTCCATATTTTGACAATAGTAAATAATGCTTCAATGAACAGAGGGGTACATATATCTTTTCAAATTAAGTGGTTTTTTTAAAAAAAATTTATTGTTGTTGTATTACATCCATCCCCTTTTTGCTCCCCTCTGTCCCCCTCCCCACCCACCCATTCCCCCCAAAGTCAATCCCACCTGTTGTCCATGTCCATGGTTCCTTTATACTAGGTTCTTGTCTAAGCTGCTCCCCTTTCTTGCCTCAAATTAAGTGTTTTCATACTTATTGGAAAAGTGCCCAGGAGGGGAGTTGCTGGATCATATGATAGCTCTATTCTTAATTTCTTAGGACACTTCATACTGTTTTTCACACTGGCTATACCAATTTACATCCCCACCAATGGTGCATGAGGATTCCTTTTTCTCTACATTCTTACCAACACTTGTTATCTCTTATATTTTTATTTGTCCATTGATAAATGAATGAATAAAAATGCCCCCTCAACATACACAATGGAATATGCCTCATCCATAAAAAATAAAAAATATTAACATCTGTGACAATATAAGTGGATCTTGAGGGTAGTATGCGAAGTAAAATAAGTCAGACAGAAAAGGACAAAAACTGCTGAATTTCACTCATATGTGAAATATGAAACAAAAAAGTAAAATATGAACAAACAAAACAAAACAAAAACAAACTCACAGATACAGACAACAGAATGTGGTTACCAGAGAGGAAGTGGTGGAGGGAGGATGAAATTGGTAAAGGGGGCCAATACATGCTAATGAATGGGAACTAGACTTCTTTTTAATGTTATTCTTTTCTTTTTTAAATTAATTTTATTTTTTATTATTTCCAGAGAGAGGGGAAGGGAGACAGGCAGAGAGGGAGAGAAACATCAATGTATGCTTGCCTTTCACCTGCCTCCAGCTAAGGACCTGGCAGGAGACCTGGCTTGCAACCTGGTTATGTGCCCTGGCTGGGAATTGAACCAGCAACCTTTGGGTTTGCAGGCCGGTGCCTTATCCACTGTGCCACCAGCCAGGGCTTGGAACTAGACTTTTGAAGGTGAGCATGCAATACAATATGCAGACATTGAATTACAATATCGTACACTTGAAATTTATATAATGTCATTAGCCAATGTTACCTCAATAAAAACAAAACAAAACACAAAAAAACTTACAAATTTTCTCCTCAGTGAACCAATCAGCCTCATCCCCAGTCAGTTGGGCCATTATGCCTTTAGCACCTACATAGTTTACACTGCATAAATCTATGCTCAGTTGTGTTTTTTAAATTATATTTTATTGATTATGCTATTATAGTTGTCCTAATATTTCCCATTTCCCCCTCCACCCAGCACCCCACTCTCTCAGGCAATCCCCACACCATTGTTCAAGGCCATGGGTCATGCATATAAGTTCTTTGGCTACTCTCTTTCCTATACTGTGCTTTACATCCCCATGGCTATTCTGTAACTACTTACTTGTACTTAATCCCCTCATCTCCTCGCCCATTCTCCCACACTCCACTTTCACCTGGCAACCATCAAAAGGTTCTCCATATCTAAGCTTCTGTTTCTGTTTGCTTAGTTTGTTTTCTGGTTCAATGTTGATAGCTATGTATTTATTGGCATTTCATTGTTTGTGGTTTTGATTTTCTTTTCCTTAAGCTCCTTTCACATTTCATATGATAATGGTTTGGTGATGATCAACTCCTTTAGCTTTTTCTTGTCTAGGAAGCTTTTTATCTACTCCACGATTCTAAATGGTAGCTTTGCTGGATTGAGTAATCTTGGTTGTAGGTCCTTAATTTTCATCACTTTAAAAATATTTCTTACCAATCCCTTCTAGCATGCAAAGTTTCTTTTGAGAAGTCAGCTGACAGTCTTATGGGGATTCCTCTGTAGGTAACTAACTGCTTTTCTCTTGCTGCTAAGAGTCTCTCTTTATCTTTAACCTTTGGTATTTTAATTATGATGCCTCTTTGCATCCATTTTGTGTGGGCCTCTGTGCTCCCTGGACTTGCATGTGTACTTTCTTCATCAAATTAGGGAAGTTTTCTTTCATTTCCTCAAATAGATTTCCAATTTCTTGCACTTTCTATTCTCTGTCTGGAATTCCTATGATGTGAATGTTGGTATGTTTGAAGATGTCCCAGACACTGCTTACACTATTCTTGTTTTTTTGGATTCACTTTTCTTCTTGTTTGGGTTGGTTGTTATTTGATTCCTTAAGTTCCAAATCATTGATTTGATTCTTGGCTTTGTCCATTCTACTGCTGAGTCCCTGTAAATTGTTCTCTATTTCAGTTAGTGTATCCTTCATTTCTTACTGGATCTTTCTTTATGCTGTTGATGTCCTCATTAAGTTCCTTGAGCATCCTTAAAACCAGTGCTTTGGCCCTGGCTGGTGCCACAGTGGATAAGGCACCAGCCTGTGAGCCCAAAGGTCACTGGTTTGGTTCCCAGCCAGGGCACATAAATAGGTTGCAAACCAGGTCTCCAGCCAGGTCCTTAGCTGGAGGCAGGTGAAAGGCAACCATACATTGATGTCTCGCTCCCTCTCTGCCTCGCTCCTTTGTCCTCGCTCTGAAAATAATAAAAATCTAAACAAACAACAAACAAACAAAACCCTCAGTGTTTTGAACTCTGCATCTGATAGATTTTTTCCTA
>PVIW01000819.1:265782-388862 GCA_004026585.1 Noctilio leporinus
AAATTTATTGAGTAACTATTATTTTTTTTTAAAATTTTATTGTTGTTGTATTACATTCATCCCCTTTTTGCTCCCCACTGTCCCCCTCCCCACCCACCCATTCCCCCCAAAATTAATCCAATCCCACCTGTTGTCCATGTCCATGGTTCCTTTATACTAGGTTCTTGTCTAAGCTGCTCCCCTTCCTTGCTTCTACCTCCCCCCTCCCCCCAACCCCTTTTCCCCTGACTACTGAAGGCCTATTCACTGTATTCATATATTTGGTTCTGTTTTGCTTGTTGTTAGTTCTGTTAATTATTGTCCTGTAATGGGTGAGGTCATATGATATTTGTCCTTCACTGACTGGCTTATTTCACTAAGCATAATACTCTCCAGTTCCATCCATGTTGTTGCAAAGGGTACGAGTTCCTTCTTTCTTTCTGCCATATAGAATTCCATTGTATAAATGTACCAAAGTTTTTTGATCCATTCATCCACTGATGGGCACTTAGGCTGTTTCCAGCACTTGGCTATTGTAAATAGTGCTGCTATGAACATAGGTGTACATAGGTTCTTATGAATTGGTGTTTCAGGATTCTTTGGGTATAGTCCAAGTAGTGGAATCACTGGATCAAAAGGCAGTTCCATTTTTAGTTTTCTAAGAACACCCCATACTGTTTTCCACAGTGGCTACACCAGCCTACATTCCCACCAACAGTGTATGAGGGTTCCCTTTGCCCCGCATCCTCGCCAACACTTGTTGTTTGTTGATTTGTTGATGATTGCCATTCTGACAGATGTGAAGTGGTATCTTATTGTGGTTTTAATTTGCATCTCTCTGATGACTAGTGATGTTGAGCATTCTTTCATATGCCTCTGGGCCCCTGTGTCTGTTTTTATGTATTAGGTAGAACTGCTATGACTCCCTGTCATAGTAGTGTGGCCTAATGTAGTAGATGTCCTGTAGGATCCAGAAGCACAGCCTCCCTTATCACCCAAGCTGGGCTCTCAAGGTATGCTTCTGTATGGGTTGAATATACTCTTCTTTTGTAGTTGAGCCTTAACTTCTGTTAGCACATCAATGGGAGGGATTTACCCAGGCAAGTTAACTACAAGAACTGGCTGTGACCCCTGACCAACAACCTCTGCCCTCTGTGGAGGATCAGCTGTGCCGGGACCACTCCACAGTGCAAGACTCACTTCAACAAGACTCTGGTTCCCATTGACACTCAATGGGAATGCCCCTTGAGCATATTGCTGGAGCTGGTTGGGTGGTCATGCTCCAACATGTTCTATAGTTGTTCACTAGGTGCTGGGGCTCCGGTGTTTCCTGGGAGATGCAGGCCAATGTTATCCACCTCTTGTGTTCTATCTGGGGCCACTTGTCACAAACTATAATGCAATCAGCAGCTTGCTGTTTCTTGTACTTGGCTTGGATGTAGTGAGGCCAGGCTCTGACCCAAGTTCAGCTCCTGCTACTGCTGGGTCTGGGGCCACTTAGCAAGAGGTACAGGGTTCTGCTAAAGCTAGCTTCTCTTTGTTTGAGAGACTTAGGAAGACTTGAAGCATGAGCCATGACAAGCCATTCATATAAAAAAAACAATGTTAACAGCTTGGGTGGGACCCTAAGTTGGGTAGGGTAGAGGCTCAGGGAATCACCAGGGTGGGGAAAACATTACATGCCAGGTTGATGGTGCCTTCCACTCTGTGGCTCTGTGGGGTGAGGTCTCAAAAAAGGAACAATGGCCTCTGCCAGCAGTTCTGTCTGGGAGAAAGCTGTCCCCCAGCTCTCATCTTGAAGCCCGACAGTTCAGTTATTCTCTAGTATGACACTGGTATTTTTCAAACTGTTGTCCTGGTGCTAGCGCTCAGAGAAAGTGAGTCTGAGTAAGTCTACTCTGACTACAAAGCTCTTTAAGAAGAACAGCTTGGAAATCCAGGAGTTTCTTCCACTGACTCAATCCCCCCTGGTTTTTATAGCCAGAAGATATGGGGACTATTCTTTCTGGCACTAGGACCCTGAGCTGAGGGGCTTAGTATGGGGCTTGGGCTCCTCACTCTCGAGGTATCCCTCCTGAATTTTACCCACCAGATGTGGGTGTGGGACCAGCCTTTTTCATGTTTCCACATCTCCACCCTCCTACCAGTTTGGATGGTTGTGGTTTCTTCTTTAATTCTGTAGTTATAGGACTTCCATTTAGCTTGATTTCTGATGGTTCTGAGTGATGATTGTTCTATAGTTCAGTTGTAATTCTGATGTGGTTGTGTGAGGAGGCAAGGCATGATTACCTCTGTCGCCACCTCAGAGAATCCCCAGTTGTGTGTTTTCAGATAATTTAAATGTCATCTTTATGGGTACCAGCTCTTACAGGTATGGGAATTTTATTTTTCTGTATAATTGCTTTTGAATTTCTCTAAACAAACCTGTATTCTCTAATATGCTGCATGTCATGCAGTCTAATGAATATCTGATTGACGTACAGATCCTGACAGTGGAGAAAGCAGGCTCTTTCACTCTCTCAGTGAATCTCCCTTACATAAATTGTAAACGTGAGTGTCCCTCACGTCTCAGGTACAGGAACTTCACAACCTTCTCTCACACTTCTGTGTCTAGCTTTCTAGGTGATAAGTGACATTTTGTTCTCATGGTCCTGTAGGCCAGGCTATAGACGTCTTGGGAGAGGCATTGAGCTCAGGGGCCTTGCAGTGAAAACACAGACACTCAGAACACCTTCCTCCCAAACAACTTAGAGGTAAAGAGAAAGAGTTTTCACCACATGTGCCCTGGCTGGTAGCACAGTGGATAAGGTGCCGGTCTGCGAACCCAGGGGTCGCAGGTTCGATTCCCCAGCCAGGACACATAACCAGGTTGCAAACCAGGTCTCCAGTCAGGTCTGTGGCTGGAGGCAGGTGAAATGCAACCATACATTGATGTCTTTCTCCCTCTCTGCCTCTCTCCCTTCCCCTCTTTCTAAAAATAATGAAATAAAAATATTAAAAAAAAAAAAAAAAGAGTTTTCACTACACAAGGTAGGAGTGCAGTGGGATTTACTAATAAAGAGAGGGCAAAGCAAAGCAGTCCTTTAGACTCAAACTGAACTGAATGCCAACATCTAAAGCAGCAGAACAGCATCACTACCTTTTGTGTCCTGATTCAGCATTCATAAAACTAAATTGGTTAGGGCAAAGATGGGAAAAGCAAACCCACAAGCAAACATTTGCCTTGAGTGTTGCTGCTTTACAAATTATCACTTGGAGGCAGCTAAGAAGCAAATATGATAGTGGGAATCCTTCTGAGCTGAGCAGGGTGGGTAAGTCCCAGTTAATGATAGTGTATTTGTTTATCACTGAAACAGTTGTCAGGGCATGTAGAAATCATGCTAAAGAGCAGGTGCTAGCAAAGAAAGACTAAATCCACTCTCTCACATACCTTCTTGATTTAAAAAAAAAGCATGATATAAAAAAACAGAGGGGCCTCAATGTAAGTGAAAATATCAATCAGCCTGACAGACATTCCTCATTACTTTATAAGTGTTTTTTACTTTCATCAAGTGTAGATTGTAGTTGAGAATACTTAAATTAAGGGAAAAGTGATCCAGGATAGAGTGACAGATTTTACTGTTGGTGTTTTAAAGGAATTATTTATTCTGTATTGAATGTAGCCTCAGTTCTGAATCTTGATAAGAAATGAATCAATTGACTTAAAGCAACACAAATGAGGAAAAGTTGGCAAATAAATAATAAGAGAAATGGAAGGGAACTATTTTACAGACCATCAGCCCAGTAGTGAGAGTGTGGCCCCCAGATTTAGTTGAGAGGTCATTCATGAATTTGTTATTCATACTTGTGATTAAAACTGGACAAAGGAAAGAGAGAAATCACTTCATGTGGCAGAGAGCTATGGTTGCAGAGGTCAAAGAAATAATACTGGAAAATAAAAATTGAAAACTACTATACAAAAAAGTCAGAAGACATGCAATAAATTATAATTGAATGTAAAGTAAATGAGAAGAATGTTTGCATATTCAATTTCTCATGCTTTTGTAAACAGCTAAAAAATGACATTTAACTTTGGAAAAGTGTTTAAAACTGAGATAACTAGATAAAAATATAAATAAGTACAAACATACATTTGTATATACACACACAATGACTCTCTTCAGACAATAGAGATGTGTTTTAAAAAAGGATTTTTAAGTCAAAATTCAAGTTCCTGATATCCCACAGACTTCTCAGGGGTGTTCTGGAGCCAGTTTATACTGACTGGTGAGAGTCAACTGTTCATATGTCTTCACAGCTCCATGTTCGGTGACTTTACCAACCTGGTGCAACTGACCCAGAACATTTAAACAAGTCAAACAGCTGCTCTGTCTTTATGGAATAATCCCTTGAGAAGTTCAGGATCAATGGACATAGTCAAGACTATACAGATTGTTGTTCCTTCTCTTCCTTATCGAGATTACAGAGGTCTTACATGCAATCTTATTAATAATATTTGTGCACATTAGATGTTTTGAATTCAAAACTTTCATGGAAGCTTAATATATAGCAAATTAATCATCTCTGTGGGGTGAAATAACGTTAGATTCCCAGTAAACCTGACAGTGTTTAAGGTTCAACTCACACCTCTCTGTTAACTTCATACCATGGATTCAAGTTTGATTTAACTCTGGCCAACCACCTAGAGAGCAAATTTCCTTCTCATGTAGATACAACTTACAGAAGGACTGGCCTGATCTGTTATCCACCTGAAGTTACCTGGCAAAGGTAAGAGGTGGGGCACAGGTGAATTGGCCTAAGGACAGGAAGTTGTGCAGGACACATTGACTTCAAATGGAGGAAGCACCATAGAGAAAGGGATTTCCAATGACAGCCATCATTATGGAAGATAGTCTCTTTGTCTCCTAAAATCATGCAGGAATTCAAACATCACCTGCTTGGCAGAAAAAATCCAGGAGTCCGAAAGAGCAAGAAACTTCTATACTATCAGCAGATGCACAAATGTCACAGTCAGAACCAGAGGCAGACATAGGAAAACATTTATTTGTTACTAAACAAGCTCAATTACAAATAGTTGGGGCCAAATGCCCCCCAAACTTCATTTCTTAAAGCACAGAATTGCAAAATTTGATGGGGGCCATATCAGCTCTGGTCTATTACTCAATGGGGATCAGAGATGCAGAAAATATATACACAATTTCATCTGATATGAAATTCTTAGGGTAAAACCACAATTATATTTCATGCTCAGAAAAATAACTTTTATTTCCCAGATGGCCAACCAGCTCCTAATTAGGGTTAAAAATTAGTTAAAGAGGTAGAAAGAAAAAGAGTCTTAGGACAAGTTTTTAACAATGGTGTCTAATCTACACCTAGCTCAGGGTTTTCTTACTACCCCAGTGAATGTGCCATTTGTAATTAATATCAGAATCACCCTAATGGGAGTCACTCACACATTTTATTTCTAACTTGTTTTATATTAAATCCTAGTATACTGTGTGCAGTTCTATTCAGACTGAGAGTTCATTGCTTATTATCCTTTAAAATATCCTGTGGTCCTGCCCTGACTAATGTGGCTCAGTGGACTGGGCATTGTCCTTCAAACTGAGGGGTTTCCAGTTCGATATCTGGTCAGGGTGCATGTCTGGGTGCCTGGGTTCCACAGGGTACGTGCCAGGGGAAACTGATTGATGTTTCTCTCTCACATCGATGTTTCTCTTTCTCCCTTTCTTACCCTCTCTCTAAAATAAATAAATAAATAAAATCTTTAAAAACATAAAATCTTTTGCAGTCCTTTCTAGTTAAGAAGTACTTGTCTTTAGCGGCCACTGCACAGTGGGGTTCAGCAGACCTTGGTGGGCTTAGCAGACCAAGCACAAACTCATCTTCTAGAATGGGGCCTGAGGGGGACTCTTTCTTCCTAGTGAGGTGAAACTTCCCAACCCAACAGTAGTTGGAAAAGCCAGGCCAGTGTGTTGTGTTGCAAATACAAAGAGAGTGCTGTTTCATTACCCCCACATTATCTATGCACCAAGGAGGAACTGAAAACGATGGATTCAGTGATTCACAAAGCCTCTGCTCCTAAATGAGGAATAAAATGAAGTCTGGGCTTTATAGCTCATTACTACGCAATGTTCCTTCCTGCCAGAAAGCAGTTGTGTAACAGCAGCAGTGCTAGTAAAGAACAACCGACCACCTGTAAATACAACCTACTGGTTGCCCTGAAACAATCTGTCACTTTACATAGCACTTAGGGGAAACAACACCTAATAAACAACACCTAGTAAAGCAAAAGAACATATACTACAGTAAAAGGAAAAATCCCACTTCCAACCATGGTTATGACAGTGCTTATAAAATTAGAAGCACTAATTTATTAGGGTATACAGAGCCCAAATGACTATGTGATTACATATTTACTGAATTTTATCTATAGGACAATTGCAGAGAAGTAAATCTTCTTGGCTTTGAGCTTGGTAGGATGAGCCATCTGATCCCACTCCTGCTTACTTCCCAGACAGACATCACAACTGGGCACAAATCATCTAAAAGCAATGTTTGTTTAAGTGGAGCTGGAAAGACAGGGGCTCTGGGTGGGCCCTGGTGCTCAGCGAGGGTGCCTTGTTTCAAAGGCTTCTTCTGCTGGACAGGCCAGAGTAGGATGGAAAGGATTAGAGAATAGAGAATAGAAACAATAAAAAAATTTTTTGAGGAAAGAGCAAAGATTTGTGATTACCTAGAAAGAATAGGAGAAAGGGGGGAGATGATGAAGCAACAGGGAAATGAAAATAAACACCAGGCCTCATGAAACAGACCATAAAGAAAGTTCCTACCATTGAGTCATTTGTGCCCTAACAAGCCAGGAGACTGGAGGAGGAGGGTCTGGATTTTATTCCCTGGGATAGAGAGATGATGTGGATTATTTCTGTTTGTATTAAAGAGCAAGTTTTAGAGAGTGAAGGGAAGTTTAGAGAACTGGGGCACAACAGTGGTGAAAAATTACTTAAGACATCTAGAGCAAAAGTCAGGTAAGTATGTCAGGCAAGGAAATGGGTCCCTATCCACTGTTAAAATGCAGTGATTCTTATTTCCCAAATGGCCAATTTGCATACTTGGTCCTCAGAGCACGATAGGAGATAGGACTTTGGCTCCCATTCCCCAAACCTCTTGGCCAGGTGCCTTTGGGTGGTGCCAAAACTGGGAACCAAATACTGCAGCTCCACCCATCTGTCAGATACGCACCCATTCGCACCCATTCGGAGCACTTTGTCTAAATAATAAAAGAGTTTTTCTTTGGTAGTATATTTCAGAGTTTTTCCCTATTCTCCCCCCGCCCCGCCCCCCCCGCCCCCCACCATGAATCAAAAATAGGTAATAAATTGAAGATCCCAAGCTCTGTTTTTTTATATACAATTTAATTTTATTGTTGTTGTATTACATCCATCCCCTTTTTGCTCCCCTCTGTCCTCTTCCTCACACACCCATTCCCCCACAGTCAATCCCACTTGTTGTCCATGTCCATGTGTCCATGGTTCTTCCATACTAGGTTCTTGTCTAAACTGCTCCCCTTCTTTGCCGCTTCCTTCCCCCTCCCCACAACCCCCTTCCCACTGACCACTGAAGGCCTATTCACTGTATTCATATATCTGGTTCTGTTTTGCTTGTTGTTTGTTTTGTACATTATTGTCCCGTAATGGGTGAGATCATATGGTATTTGTCCTTCACTGACTGGCTTATTTCACTAAGCATAATACTTTCTAGTTCCATCCATGTTGTTGCAAAGGTTAGAAGTTCCTTCTTTCTTTCTGCTGTGTAGTATTCCATTGTGTAAATGTACCAAAGTTCTAAGCTCTGTTTATTTTTACTGCACAATCTCCTTTCTATTAAGTCAAGGGCCACAGCTGGGAGCACACTTCTCAAACCCTTAAGGTGGGCAGAAGGAGGTGCAAACTAGTTTCCTGCCTTTATCATTCTGTCGGGTACACTGCTGGGTAACACAACACACTCACATACTGGGCAGTTAGTGATTCAAGAATATACTTCAAATAACTTTCTGCCAAGTGGACATTTAATGTGACATAATAAGCATATCGATGCCTTATGAATAGGGGATCCATTTTTGAGTCTCATTTTCCAGCAGGAATAGGCCCCAGCAAAAAAAGGTTAAACCTCCTCTGCTTCCATCTTTAAAGCTCTGTAGCAGCAGACAAGGAATCCCTCTGGGAGGCTAGTATTGTTAAATTAATCAAACAAGGAGGCCATTAGACTCAGGTGACTCCAGCTGAGGCTGCCTACATAAGTAAACCAAAATCTAAGCCTGTAAATGTGTCAAGGTTACAAAATTGAAACGCAGGGACAACCAATCACAAACAGCCAACTAGGCTTTCAGCCATAGCCCATCACTAATTGCTTTCTTTGTGTCCACACAGCCTCTGTAGAAATCTTTCTCCTGGTTCCTGTCAGCAGAGGGCTCCTAACCACTTCTGGTTTGCCAGAATGGAGTCAGTTTTTGCTAAAAAGAAACTCAAAATTCTTACTATGCCCCAGTGTATCTTTTAATAGTATATTCGAGTTAGAGAGGAGCATGGAATACAGCTCCCCTGTGACCAGGACACAAACTGAAATGTTGGCAGTGTTGGCTGGACACACTGAATTGGCAGTGAGGGCACTTTTCATAGTTTTTCTCTTTTTACATTTCCATTTTGATGACAAACACAAAGTTTCTATGCAACTGAAGAACACATGAAGAGACTTCTGGTTCATAATTCTATTGCTGATCATACCTACTTTTCAAATATAAATTTATCATATTTATGTCTCTGATGGTAACAGTTTCCCTCTCCTCAGTGATAAATGAAAGGGGAATGTTGATGCTTCTGACCCTGTTGTGAGCAGCAGATGTCTCTAAGTGAGACTACACAGAGTGGAAAGGGCAGCGTGGGCAGCAGATTCCGACAGGACCAGAACTATTTCCTTAGCCACACTGATGAAGGGTTTTCATCAGTTCCTTAGCAAGGAGGAACTGGAACCTCAAAACCCACTGTATGTCCTTTATAGTTTATTGTATATAATTATGTACCATAAACTGCGCAGGGTTTACATTCCAGGGCATGGGATCAGTCATTCTCCACAAATCCTTTTGTTGATTTCTCTAAGTCACAGCTAAGAACCCCTGAGGGCTTCTCTGAACTAGGTGGAAGTGACTACTGTGGTAGAACTCCGGTGCCCAGGGGAAGCAGCGCCTCCACTGAATTTGGCCCATGTGCTTCATGGCACATCTTCAGGTGAGCATCAGCCAACAGACACAATGGGCGCTTACCCTGTCTCCAGGACCAGAAGATGCCAGTGTGTGCCAGCATGACTTTAAGGAACATGTGTTCCTTAAAACTGCTGGGAGGTCACTACACTTCCCTGTTAAGTTCTTCTCTTTGTTCCCATACTGAGCTTGGACCGCATTTTGCATATGGTCCTGTTCCATGAAGAACTCAATGGAATGGGAGCTTCTAAATACCTAATGCCTAGGTGGTTGTTTTAAACCGCTTGGCTCATGTGCATGTCTGTAAAGCACTGGAGAGAATTGTAAGAATTGGAGGTATTTCAAAGGCAATGAGGAGCATATGAGAATAAATGATCTAATAAGGTTGGTGAATTCTTGGTGGTTTAGTCACAGGACAAGGAGGCAAAGCAGACCCTAAGTGATAGTACACCTTGATGTCCTCAAAAATACACCCTACATCTTCTAAGAGACCATAAATTAAATTTCTATCTGTGGCACACAATAAGTAATATTTGTCAAATATAGATAGTATGGCGTCTTAATATCAGGAAACTAAAAGACCCTTTTAATCCCTTTTTGAAATGAGTACTCATACATTTTCACATGCTTGCACATAGGTTATCCAATGTTGTAAATATGGCCTGCAGTTGTGGTGAAGCCATTAAAGAAATAAGCAACATGAAAACTATGACCTCTCTCCCAAAAAATGTACACAGCCACACATTTGTACATGATTTCAGGAGATTCATAGGCTCCAGAAGCTACTCATAGACCTGTGGCTCAGAACTGGATACCTGGCCTCTCATAGGAAGTATAGAGATACAATCCTTTTCCTAAGGAATTCATAGGTGCTATAAGTCCTCTGATTATCTGTCTCACTGAGGGGGCAATTCCATTGACAAGCATCTCCTCCATCACTCTTTCTCTCCATTGATTCCCTTGGTTGCCTGATCCAAACAATATTTATCTACGAGTACCTGGTTCCAATAACTAACTCCATATGACAACTCATTATAGTCATCTATGCAGCTAGTTAAGTAGCATCATCAAGACAATTCAATTCAGAGAGGCAGCAAAGGACAGAATCATCCAGAAGGAGGGAGGAGGCTGGATGCAGACACAAGAAAGGTTGGGGAAAGTTCATCTGTTGTTAAAATCAACAACTATAATGTTGACAGTGAAGGCCCAGATGTCCTATTAAGAAATGTCCTACTTAAACAGTCTCAAAAAGCTGGCAACTGTCCTTGTGGGAACCCACAGCAGGAGCAGCTGCAGTGAACAGATTACTTTCTACACATCTGGCTTCATCTGACCATGTCCCTCTTCTGCTCAAGCTCTATGGTAGCTTCTCATCCTACTGAGACAAAGAGCCCTACACAGTCTGTCCCCCAACCCTGAGCTCATCTTCCCTTCCCTTTGCTCCTTCTACTCCAGCCACACTAGCCTCCTTGCTGTACCTCGAATGTAGCAGACATGCAGCCACAGGACCTTTGCACTTACTGTTTCTTAAGAGTCTCTTCTCACTTTTTTCCAAGTCTTTACCCAAATGTCACCTTGTCAAAGAGGCTTTCCATGGTCATTCTTTTGAAGATTATTAACTCCCTCCCATTATCCATTCCTCTTTCTTGTTTTATTTTTCTCCATAGTACTTATCACCATTTATTATCTTTTACTTCTACTTTGGCCTCAGTCTGCAAGAGTATAGTTTTCATACAGGTAGAGATTTTTATCAGTTGCACTCACTACTGTATCCCCATGGGCTAAATATGGGACTAGCACCTATCTCACAGTGTTGCTGAGAGGATTAAATGAGTTAATACATGCAAAATGCCTAACAGCACAGGGCATATAATAAAAATTATGTTAGATATTTGCTATTTTTTAATTTTTATTTTAAATTTCATGGCAAACCTAATGAGTAGGTTATTATACCAGTTTTACAGATTAGGAGACTGAGGTTCAAAATCACATACTTGAAGGTTCAACATTAGTGGTTAGAATAGCCAGGATTCAAACCCATACCTGACCCTATGTTCTGTGCACTTAGGCCCCTCACTCTGCTTTAGAAGTCCTGCGATAGAAGAGGTAGAAATTTGTTCATTCCAGAACAAGCTCAAAGCCTGAGAAGGCTCAGTCCCAAGGGGTGGGGGATAAAGAATAAAGTCTCCAGAATCCAGAGGCCTTAATACTGCATGAATCCAAAATGGCATGTGGCATTCTGTTTACTTCCTAACTTCACCAAAAAATGTAAGAAAGCCTGCCAATTAAAAAAATGTTTTCATGACCCCAGAAAATCCGTGTATTGGTGACATTTATTTTAAACAGTCATTCCACCATAACAGGAAAAAGAGGTAGAGCAGGGGAGTTTATTATAACAGCTGCTTTCATACCCAAAACAAGGTTTGGCTGTTTTTGGCAGGTTGTACCGCAGTCGAGTTGGCAAGAAGCTGACAGACTGCGTGAGTTTCCTTTCCAAAGATCATTTTGCTTCCTTAGAAAAACCCATGACTGGACTATCTAGTGTGAACTGCAGATGTTTGTTCCTCCTTTGCTCCTCTGTCCTCCTGGGGCTTCCACCTTACCTAGGTCGAAACTGGGGCATGAGCTTGTACAGCAAAAAGATTGTAGGCTTTGGAATTGCTAAGACCTCAGTTAGAACCAAATTCTTCTTTTACCAGCTGTTTCACTCTCCAGGACTGAGTGTTCTTATTTGCAGGGCTAGTATAAGGTTTGGAGTAAGACCATTTCTGCTCCTAGCACATTACCAGGCACTACTAGTACAACACAGTTATGACTTTAGATGGCTACAGCAGCAATTTTCAACCCTTTTCATCTCATGGCACACACAAACTAATTCCTAAAATTCTGTGGCGTACCAAAAAAATGTATATTTGCCAATATGATGAAAAATAGTTGTTATTTTGATTCACACTGGATGGCTATTGTTGTATTGGCTGTTGTCATTATTATTATATATTTTTTGACAATATAAAGGAAAAGAGTTCAGTGCCCTCATTAGTCAGGTATTTGCATGTTTTAAAAATTCTTGTGGCACACTGGTTGAAAGTCGCTGGGCTAGCGGCTAGAGTCCTGATTTCCTCTGCGGTCTCTCTTAAGAAATTCCATTTTACAAAACGCACACAGCAATGAATGCAAAATGAACTCCATTTCCCAGGGCATTTAAAAAAGTGACTTATCTGCAACCCTTTCCCTTCAAACCCACCAAGTGGGTAAGAAATGGAACAAGGACAGATGCCAGGATCTTCCCGAAAGTGTCATTGCTCTTGGGGTCCAAAATGGAGGAAAAGGGCGAGAAGGGGTTCCAGTGATAGCCTGGAAGGCAGGGCTTCACTGGGCTTTCAACTGGAAATGCTACAGGAAGCAAAAAGCTCGTGGCTTCTAGGACCATGGCTGTGCTGGGCTGGCCTCCTGCGACACTGAGTGCACAGCAAGTGCTTGAAACCAGTTCATTGCTAATTGCTTCCAGGTGGCAGGAGAGCAACCAGCATAAGACATGTGAGCCCAAGGGGTCTGCTGCCCATCAGTCGGCTGGTGGCCCAAACTCATAAAGAGCCCATTCGAGTGAGAAGTGGACCCCCAGCGAGCTCAGAGGCCTTAGCTGGACCGATCATTTGTACTACTGTATTCCAGTAAAGGGTGTACCCCTGTGGGCTTCACTGTCTCCCTCAGCAGGGCATGGAAGCCACCTCCCTCCCTCCCCTCCAGCGATGATGCTCGCTCCTCAGCATCCAAGTCTGAGATCCAGAGACAGCACCGGCCGTGCTGCACAAAGGAAATGAGCTTCCCGTTGCATCAGGGAGCTGTGTGCTGGGCTGGGTTTTTGGACCCATGCTGTAGTAGAGGGAACCCTTGGCCATGGCTGGCAGCTGAGAAGACCTATTTTTTATTTCAAAAGCCTTTGATTCTGTGTCTATTTAGAGCCTGACTTGGAGCACTTGCCTCCCAAAGAAAGACAGGGAAGCCAGTGTACAGCACAGCCAGGCGTGGAGTCAAGGGGACACCCAAGCTTGGCACGTGTAGGCCCTCGCGCCTGTGCTGGAGCCAGGCAAGGAGTGGGGTTGCAGGAAAGTGGGCGAGTGGGCGAGCGGGTGGGAGGGTGGATGGGCCCCGCACTCCTTCCCCACTGAGAGGGCTGTGGCTTAATTTAGATGTGAAAACATCTCACATCCCAAATATCAGTCCAGCTGAAAAGAGAATATGTGATTGTGAGCAACTTCAGCCCAAACCCCATACCTAGGGGTGATATTCCAAATATTTAGTAAGTCCTCTGGCATGGGCGCTGACCAATCAGAATGGATATACCGTGGTGCTCCCCAGCTGAGCATTGGCCCTGCCTAAACCCCGACAGAGACATTTAAAAATACCACAGCAATTACTTGTGGGCGGAATATCCAACACACTTTCCACTGTTGACACACAGCTTTCACTGCCTGGCGCTTTTCCTAGATGGCACCCTGTTCCATGGTACCCTGGCCACACAGAGCTGAAGGGACAGCAGGAGATGGACAACACGCCCAGTTCTGAATTAAAAACATAACTGTTATGAAAGTAGAATGGCTATTTTCAGTTGCTGCACTGTTGAGGGAAAATGGCTGCATGGACAAATGCCAAGGCTTGGAGAATATTCTTCTATTCCTGTGAAGCTGTGTAAAAGCCCCGAGTGTATTGCTTTATGAACCAAAACTCAGAGGCAATTACTACTGGCCCTTCAGTCAGATGACCAACATCGAATACCAAAGGGCATCAGGGAGAAGGAATAACGCCAACAGCAAGCAGTTTTCACCCTCCAGGAACTTACGATTGAAGTCTTTGCAATGATAGCTGAAGTTGTATTGGGTTAGCCAAAAAGTCTGTTGAGTTTTTTTCCCACAAAGTAAGACTTTTTTCATTTTCACCAACAACTTTGTTGATCTGGATAGTTTGAATATGTCAGCTCTCTCCTGCTATTGGCTTCTAGTGGGTAGAGGCCAAGGGTGCTGCTAAGTATCCTCCGATGCATATGACAACCCACAGCAAAGAATTATTTGGTGAAAATGTCAATAGTACCAAGGAACTACTTTTGACATGTTTAATCAGTCACAGCACCTTCTCCATGCAGTGCACAGATCTTTTGTTGTGTTTCAGTTGTGTTTTTACCTTTCCTGAAATAATAAAACATACTACGCTGAAAATGTCATGTATCTTCTTCCATCTTTAATATTTAATTGGCTTCACAAAAATTCACCAATTTTGATAAGTTTTTAAAAAAATGCACACTAATATGACAGCTGTCACAATACAATCTAATGAAATTATTGTGAATGAAGTTAAATACAACTAAGCACTATTACAGCCATCATATGGAAAAAAGTAAACAAACTTTCTGGCCAACCCAAGAGATGACCAGCTACTTCCTAGTAGCAGTGTGTACTACTCTCCACGGAGGAATTCTGAGTTGCAAAGGATATATTAAGAGAACCATATTTTGTCTCGTTCTTTCAAGACTCTTTTGACACCATGTGCTTCTTCCCAACAGATTTTCCCTTTTCCTTTTCATTCCTAGATCACTACCCTCTCAATTCTTACCTTTTTCTCTCCCTCTCCCTCTCCTCCTCTCTTCTCTCCCTCCCTTCCTCCCTCCCTCCTCTCTTTCTTTCTTTCTCCATATGCCTGCCCTCCTCTGTCATCCCTTTCATTCTTGGTGGTTCTACTTCTTCTCAGTTTTTTCTTTCCACCGGTACCCTCAAGAACTTTACCTTGAAGCCACCTGAAAGAACCCTGGATGCCCTTAGATGACAACCGAGTGGGACACGGTGGAAACTACCCAATTCGGGGTCACTTTGTTTGGTAAACTAAAGCTGGATGGGTTGTTCAACCCCTTTATCACAACACTAATCTTTGTTAGAAAAAGTTGTAACAAGCAGAAAAGTTCACTTATTCTAAATGAGGTCCATACAACCTCAAGTTTTTTGAAAAGTTAAATAAGAGGAAAACAGGAGGGAACAAGGAAGAAATAAAAAGGAACAAAGGGCTGAAGAGAAAGACTCAACTTCACAGTGAACTTATTCAGGTCAACTTATTCAGGTCAAAGTTCAAAATACTAAAACTGTTTCTAATGTTCCACTAAGTAGCAGCCTCTCAGTGCCTCTGACATGTGATTTAAGAGAAGTGGTCTGCTCCCAAGGGGGCCCATGAACCTCCATGCAGGATGGTTAGATAGAGAGCCTACAGTCAGCCACACAGCCGGGAAGGTGGCGATGCAGAGGTCAGACAGACACGGGAGGAGTTCATTCATCAGCATGGACAGGCAGGCACGCCCTTGACAGCCCTTGACAGCACACAGGACCGGACAGGAGCCATCTGGTAGCTTTGCTTGTGAGACCAGATTAAGAAAGCATCAGCACAGAAACCACAAAGGAGAAGATGGAGCTGTATTTCCGGAGGAAAAGGCAAGATTTCTACCCAAAGCTGAGGTAAGAGCTTTATTTATTTATTTTCCAATGATGAAGAAAGACTCCTACTTCCCTCTGATTGGGGTTATTTTTAGCAGACATGACCAGCGTTGATGCCCAACATATCTGGCTAGGTTTTTCCGCAGCCTGACATTTTGCAGGAGCTCCCCACTGCCTAGAGTGCCAAACGAAAGCTTCACAGCAGGCTCTGAAGCCCTTCACGATGGGACCCTCATCTAACTCTCCCCCTTGTCTTCTTCCTGCACCCCTCAGCTCAGACTTCAGAGCACATTCATTACACTGCTTCTCATTTCCACCAAATGTGCTTTCCCACCTGCCTGGAACACCGTCCCCTGCTTGCTCGCCTGCCCAAATTTTACTCATCTTCTATAAACCACCTCAAAATGCTAACTAGCTCTTGTGTGAAGCCTGACTTTTAAGGGAGGTTCCTTCTCTTAGATGCCCACTGCACATGAATGGCACCCCACTACATGAATTATGCTTCATAATAGAGACTAGAACTGTAACTTTTCATCTTTTTATCACCAGTGCCTAGCATACAGGAAATACCCCAAATGTATGCAAACTAGTCAAGTAGCATTCATTTGAATTCTACATATATACACACAATCACACAGACACTCCTCCTACATTTCTAGGGTTGTGGGTTCTAATGCCGACCCTGCTACAAAGTTTCTGACTGGGGCACCAAGGTTGGGATGGATGTGCTAGAACAGTGTGAATGGTAATGTAAGAAATGAAGTTTGAAACTTGAAAATGAACGGCTTCAAATGCCCAGAGATTTCGTATGCGCAGGCCTCAGGTTTCAACTCAGGCAGAACATATAATACATGTTTGCATGAGAGAGGAGAGTAGATCAAAGTGAGTGAGAGCAGAGAGAGAAAGGTTCAGGGTTTTGCGCAAGCTCACACCTGGTCTGCTTCCGGCCTCCTAGACAAATGACTCCTGTCTAGTGCTTGTATATAAAAAGCCTTACATTATTTCCAATCAATTTAAATTCCATTTTAGATTAGCATTTCCCAAGAGCCACAGAATGTCAAAGGTGCTAGGATAGGAGTTGAGACTTTTATAAATGACCAAGCCAGAGAAACCAGGCTCAGAGCAAGTCAGGTAAATGCAGGAAGGGTCCTTTCACATTTCAAAGTGTGTGCAGGAAAGTGCAGATATGGGTATGAAAGAAATTTTGAAATAGTCCATTGTGTTGAGATATAATTCTTCTCCCAACAGGTCTGTCATGAAATTGATAGGAGGAGAAAGGGATGTCAAACCTCAAATGTTGTGAAGTTCTAAAATTTGGTGTAGTTTGTGCTCCATTAAACCGTTCACCTCTCATCAGGAAAATAATTGCTGGATTTTTCAGAAATGTTAAGAACTCATTATTTGGGCATGTTAAACAAGCATACCACAAGTCTGTGACCTTCTAGAGATCCAAGAAAAGCTACTAGCCATCATTGGAGAAACAGAAGCCTTACTAGAAAATAGGACTGCACTGTTACAATAATCTATAATATACTCACAATGAAGTTGGAGTAATATTCTCATTACCACATGCCAGGTACACTATGGGTTAAACAGGCACTGCAGATGGCTGGAAGATAAATTATTTCTAGGGCAGAATGTATCTTTAAATTATCAAATATCTGCTTTACAAATCACCTTTCCTGTTCCAAGCTAGGGACTATGTGTATAAATCATTCAGACATACCAATGAAAAAGAAAATTCCTTTTTCTTTCTACTTTTCATGCACAGAGTCAAGAATATAGGATCAATTAGTTTCGCAAGTGTATATTTTGACTTATTACTTTGTATAGAAAAGTGCTCAAAAGAAGAAAGGGTGTCTAAGTGTTCTGTATCTCATCAAAATGGGGTAGGTTTTCCTAACCTAGCAAGTGCATGGCAAGCAGGAATAGGATTCAGAAAGACTTGGAAAGGCTGAAACTTGGAAACACACCCAATACGATAAAATTCAAATGGTATGAAGGATCTTCCTTGACTTAGCAGTAAAAGGTGGTGGTAAAAGAATGACCCACATTTCCATTTTGACACCTCACTTATTAGTGCTTAGCCCCTGACCCATTAATCATCTGTAATATGGGCATAATTACACACACATCACAGGATTACTGTGTAGGTTAAATGAGACCACATATTTACAATGAATACAGTGAATGTGGCACATGTCGGGCCAATGCATTTTAGTTTCCTCTTCCTCTCCCCTTTTAAAATGCAATTCCCCTTTTTTTTGGGTGTGGGGGGGTGTCTGCCTTCAGACACAGAGTACACTTTCTGGTCTGCACTCCCATGCTGTGTTTTATAAGATAGTCTCCACGTGGAAACTGTGGTTGTCCAGTACTAACTGTGAATTTCTGGGAAAATCCAGCTAATTCTGAGTTTAGGACTGGGAACTTCATTACTATGGGACACCTACTCCACATCCTCCCTCCCAGCCTTGATCAGTATTAAGGTGACTTTTGTTATTAAAAATAAAAAAAAGAAAGAAAGAAATTGGCAAAATACAGGAAGGACAAAAGTAGGTTTACAGTTGTGAGTACCTGAAACAGTTTATTTTTATATTATTAATTAATGTGTTCTTTTCCATATAAAACCAGAAACCTACTTTTGCCCATCCCTGTATACGATGGGAGTAATGGCTTAGTAGTAGCTCAAGGGAGGAAGATGTAAAAGTTTAAGTTAGTAGAAAATTCAATTTGAATTAGTGATCTGCAACTCCATGTGTAACATATAGTGTGGTGGGAACGGGGAGGGGAGTGGTGTCTCAGGGAGAGCTGTATATACCGGCTCCCACATGCCAAATTCCTGAATGCCCCATAACATCCCGGAGAGCAAAATAAAGTCATCCTGGAGAGCGAAATAAAGTATCTGCCAGAAATCTGATAAAACATGAAACATAACATGAGCTTCACTAGCTCAGCTGTGAAACTTATGATTCCATTGGTTTTGTATCAATGTGAAAAAATTCGACTAAAACCTAAAAACTGAGAAACAAATATGAGCTTCAGCTTATGGAGAGACCTACCAATTCAACCATAGGTTGTACCCTCTCCTCCCCCAACTCTCATTCCTTCTCCACACTCAGCTGTGCGACCAGCAAGGACTCTGATTGGTCAAGGAATAGTTGTTCTTAACTACAGGTTCACTTGCTATACCCCAGAAGTTTTTAAAAATTTTGATGCTCAAACCCCACCCCACGTCAATGAAGTCAGAATCTCTAAATGTGGGGCTCAGCCATCATCCAGGCGGTTCCAACATGCAGCCAAGGTTGAGAAGGATTGCTCTACAAGATTAGTTTTGTACCACCCTGGCGGGTGGTACAAGTTTTGAACCACACACCTGAGGAAGGTTACAGAGAGGTAGGAGCTAGTTCAAAGAAGAGTGACCAGGATAGTGGAGTTTGGCCTTTGACGTAAAGACACAGGCAAAGAATGTGGAGGAGAAGAAACTCAGGGAGTATAACTGGTGCTTAAAATATCTGAAGCTCTGTCGTGTCTAGGAGGAAACTGTTTCCCCTGCATTGATATCAAAGGGTGGGAATTAGGGAGGAACAGATTTCTGCTCAACCTCAGGAAGAATGTTCTTAACAAGGAGATCTCTTCAAAGACTAGGAGGCCTTGAGGGAATTTTAAACCCATAGCAGAAGCCTGTGAGCACAGGCCCTGTTGGGCAGATATTGTGTAAAGGAAAATCAGGCACTGGACAGGGATTAGGCTAGATGACCTTTCAGGTCTGGTGTAACTCTGTGATTCCAGGTGTCTTTGATTCCAGGCGCTAATGGACTAAATTACCAACTTTGCACAATGAAGAAAAAATTTTGTTTAACTCAGGAGAACAAATCCATTATAAACCTTACCAAATGGATAAACATGAGTGGGCTGGGACACAGGAATAAACCCAAGAAGACTGAAATGCCCAAAAGTTCTTTCCACAGTACCACATAGTTCATTAGAACAATTCAAAATACAGCAATAAAAGGCAGCTACACTGAATGGCCTGGCTGTGGCAACTCTCCAGGAGGCTATCTGCTGATTGAAGAGGGCAGACACCCTGGAGGAGACCCCTGCTGTGTATATGGTTGTCGGAGTTAATTATCCCTATATTTCCAGATGAAGTGAATGGTCATCTGTTTATCTAGGTCAAATATTTGGAGCTGCCTTTGTTCCTCGACAGTTGTACAAAAATACATGGCGTGGTCCTTTTGGGCATTATAAGAAAGATCAGGTTGAAAGAACTGCATCCACTTCTTTATAGGTTCAACACAGTAAGCCCTTATTTCTGAAGTACTCTAATTAAATCCAACTCTAAACAAATGGTTTAAAATGGGATTTAAAAGAAATACAGAAAGAAAAACATTTTGAATTCATGCCACATTTTTGTCGAGAGTTTATAAATATGTTTCCCCACAGAGATAATGAAAATCTGGCCTCCGGCCTCTGCAACCATTCCTAAGAGTAGTCACTCCACTGCTCAAGGAAAAATGCATGGAGCTACTGCAGTCAGCTAATAAAGTGCTGGCACTGGTTACTGGAACAAAGAGGGGTGTCGGAGTGGAGGAAGAAACTTTATATGTCATAATATATGTGGGGAGGATGTGATTTAATCTGCAAAATAAATACAATCTTTGGAAGAGTAACGTGCTTCCTAATGGTATTTACTAGATGTCCTATAAGATTGATTTCATTTTGGACCCTCAGTCAGAGTGAGCTGGGGATAAAGTTAGGGTGGGTAAGCCCACCAGTGGAGAAAGTTAAGATTACCAGGGAACCTGCTGTGGGTGGGGATGGAGGGTGGGATGGGGGAGAAGATCCATTCCTTCAGGGAACTGCAGAATCACTGAGTAGCTAGAGTTACAAACTTCCCTTCCACCTTTGAGCTGCTTTTTCTATACTAACCAGATCCAGTGTATCTAACATTGCTGAGTACCAACTATGCCAGGCACCTCATCAAATGTGGGTACGTAGTCATGACTAGAAGGCTGGGATGTGATTACTGCCATGGAGTCTAGCATGAGAATGTTGTGAGGCCTCTGGACTCAGGGTGGTGTCTGCACCAGCAGGGTCAGCACCACCTGGAAGCTTAGATGTAGAATCTCAGGTCTTTCCGGCCTCTCCCCAGAGCTGTTAACTCAGAATCTGCATTTTATCAAGATCCTTAGATAATTCCTTTGCTCACTAAACTTGGAGAAGCACTTTGATGGAGATGTTAGTTTCTATCCTCTTATAAAAAAATTTAAATTAGTCCTGGCTGGTGGCTCAGTGCATAGGCTGGCCTGCACGCCCAAAGGTTGCAGGTTCGATTCCCCAGTCACGGCACTTAACCAGGTTGCAAGCCAGGTCTGTAGCTGGAGGCAGGTGAAAGGCAACCATACATTAATGTTTTTCTCCCTCTCTCCCTCCCTCCCATCCCCTCTCTCTAAAAAATAAAACCTTTTTAAAAATTAAAAATTAAGACAATTTTTAAAGAGAAGTTTTAGTTTCACAGCAAAATTAAAGGGAAGGTACAGAGATTTCCCATGTATTTCTGACTCCACACATGCATAGATTCCCCATTATTAAAATCCCCAACCAGAATGGTGCATTTCTTAAACTGATGAACCTACATTGACACATCATAATCACCCAAAGTCCCTAGTTCCCATTATAATTCACTCTTTGCATTATACATTCTATGGGTTTGGACAAACGTATGATACATATCTATTATTACAGTATCACACAGCGTAGTTCCATGGCCCTAAAAATTCTGTGTTCTGACTATTCATCCCTCTCTCCTTTATAACCCCTGACAACCACTGATCTTTTCACTGTTCTCCATGATTTTGCCTTCCTGGAATGTAATCTAGTCAGGATCATAGAGGACATAGCCTTTCCTGATTGGCTTCTCTTACTTAGTAATAAGCATTTAAAATTTCTCCATGTCTTTTTATGGATGGAAGGCTCATTTCTTTTGAGTGCTAAATAATATTCCATTGCCTGGATGTACTACAGTTTATTTATTCACTTATTAAAGGACATATTGGTTGCTTCCAAGTTTTGGCAATTATGAATAAAGCTGCTATGAATATCTGTGTGAAAATTTGTGTGTGGAAATAAATTTTCAGCTCCTTTGGGCCAAAATCAAGGAGCACAATCACTGGATCTGGATCTTATGGTAAGAGCGTATTTAGTTTAAAAACAAAAACAAACAACAAGCAAAAAAAAAAAGCTGAAGTCCATAGTAGTTATGTGATTTTCCCAAAGTCACACAACATATTCACGACAGCCAGGTTTTTAAGAAATATTTCTTGATGCTTCATGTGGAAATACATGTTGTTATGGGAAAAGAATGGACATGGGAACCAGGGAGACCTGAATTTGGAAGCTCTGTACCTCTGTTTCTTACCTGTGGAACTAAGATATTTATACTTCCCTAGTAGTGTGATTATGAAGACAGTGAAATAGCATATCTGAAAGTACCTCAAGTGCTCAAAAAATTTAATATCTCCCAATTTCTTCTGTTCCTACAGGCATCTTTTAGGGAGGCAGAGCCTCTGGAAGAGGCCAGGTGTATGTATACCTGACTCAGGCCTGAAGGATTCTCCACATGGTAAGGAGTATTGTTGGATCAAGAATGTATAAGCCCACTTCATGGGCTGAAGGGTGGTTCCATGTTGCTACCTGTGTTCTTTAAGACCGTTGTCTAGGCTTTATATAGATCCCTGGATGGTTCCAGTCCTGTTTTCTAACACAATGACATGCTCACTTTTGGCAGATTAATTGGTAGAGTTGTCAGCACAGCTGCCTTTTATTGCTAGTAAACTTGAGTCCCTGTGAGCCATGGCATTAATTATTTGTTATTTCTTTTCCAAAGGGGATAAGGTACGTCCTCCTTTGGCCCGGTGTTCTCTTGCATCAAGACAAAAAAGTGAACTTATCATATGGCAGAGACTGGGAGTGCTTTAGAAAAAGCAAAGATTTGGCGGAGGCTACAGCACCCTTATACTTGCTGTTTCTCTTGCTTTCCTTTATCCTCTCTCATCATCCCCACCTTCCAATCCATGCTTCAATTCAAGAGGCACAGAAACTTTGGCCTCTAGACTAGGTCTCATGATGAAACTTCTACCAATAAAACATGTGATTTCCTTCTCCCCACTTAAGAAATGTTTGCAGGCTTCTATGTCATAGTGCAATCCCTCAGTGATGTTTTCCTATATAATATTTGAGAATTGGTCACTTTCTCATAGTACATTCATTAATTCAGACACAACCTATATGACTGTGTATTTTCATAGCTCTTAAAAATAACACGCGCTAGAAAAATGCAGAATCTTTGTTACAGCATTTACAGAGCTAAATAAAAATGATCTTGACGAACGCAGTCACTGTATAAACCATGTGTGGTTTTAAAAATTTCATTTACTTGTTGGGTTTATCAGTGTTTTTCCTTACATGTGATCTCGCCGACGGCTTTTTACACTATGAAGAAATATTCAGTTCATCCAATTATTAGTTCTTTCCAATATTAGGGATCTAGGGAAATCAAAGGATAATTTGATCCATGAAGAACACAAACATCTGTTTTAGCCAAAAGTTTCACTATCTTCCCTACAAAAGTTTACAGATCGGCTGGGAGGCAGACAGATGTGTTTCACTTTGTCACATTTCTACCTTCTAGTCAAGGGGCTAATGAACTGTAAAGCAGTCTCACCTGAACAGCAGGAGGGATAAGGAACAAGATGAACTTGGTAATAATCCACGTACATAATTGGACCTTGAAAAAACATCAAGCTTAAATGGTGATTTTTAAGGTTGTTAGTAGCCCTCAGCTTCCACAATGGAAAGACACAGTAAACAACATATTATACTCTTTTATTATAGCCAAATACCACCTCACTCTAAATAGAAGCCTGTAAAATTGAACTAGATTGATGTCTTAATCAGAGTTATCTGTATAATCTCTTAACTAAATCTGCCTAATTGGATCATCGGCAACGGCTCTTTCTGCCCTTAATTAGCATGGCGCCATCATTACTGCGCATGCTCACAATGCTCCCAAGCAGGAGCACGCAACCACCCTTCACCTCTTTAGGGAGATTCACTCCAAGTTTCTGTATGTTTGTGGATCTCACCAATGTCAACTGCACATCCAGGGACACTTGTAAACCTGTTTTAATATGCTGAAGCCATGTCATTACCTGTGGCCATGAATGTCCGAGAGCCAGCATGTCACAACGTGGACTAAACAGAGATTGTGGAGACAATTTAAGGTATTCAAGCAATGATGGGCTACCAACCAATTTATGTGACATTAAAGCCAGTTTCTGCCACAAAATCTGATTCCCAGAGACACTTGAAGAGCAGTAGACACATCAGAAATTGCAGTAACTGACAGCTCTTATGAAAGTCTCACCTACTATTGCTCCCTTTCTTTTAGGCCAAGGAACCCATGGGAGGGCATGTACCTCCCCTCTCCAAACTCAGGTCAACTGCATTTACATTTTCAACTAGGAAGAAGTTTATCTTTGGAGTCCTCCTGCCTGCCTCCTCCATCTTTTCATTATTCTTTTTTTTTCTCCTCAACACCCCTTTCCCTGCCCCAGGTTGGTGCCTCCCTTCTCAGTTCTCCTTAGTCACAAGTACCTCTTCCCCCTGCAACAAACAATCCATCTCCTGCAGACTGGGTAAGCCAGATGTTAGAAGGAAAGCTACCTGACTGTATCACTCATAATTTAGTATGAAGATGACATAAGTCCCCACAACTCTCCCAAGGGTACAACAAATGAAAAGAGCCTATTTAATTGAATTTATCATCATAGACTTTCAGCCAATGTAATTTTGGAAAGGAAGTTATTTCAGGAAGAGTTAGGAAAGAATGTTTGAAAGGCAAGATATATACATATAGCTTACAGAGAGAGAGAGAGGGGTGGGGGTGGGGGGGACCATGCTATAGAATAGTATGCGGCAATAGAAAAAAAAAGATAGTGCTGTATATACTACAATGAAAACTCTCTAAGACGTAATAGCAAGTCCCTTTTGGGCTTCTTAAATCCAACCACAAGGTCACAAATAAGGTCAAACCTGGTCTTCCACTAATTCAGAATAATCCCCTCCTCTCAGCCTGCTCCCTGACAGAACCAAGTTCACCCAGTGCCACCCACAGACTCAGGCCTGAAGATTGGAGCTGGAAACTTGGCACAGCACTTCTGAAAAATTGTTAATCCCCGAGTCCAACCAATAGACGTGGAAATCTCTTTCGTGGTCAAAATCACACTCACAGATCAGGCCACAGATGCAAATTCATTTTCCACCAGCGTATCCACAAACCTCATCTATAGTTTTCTAATGAGCAGCTTTGGAATTTTTTCTTTAACATTAAAAGCACAAAGAGAAAGTGAACCATTGAGTGGACACACTGCCATACTCATATCTCAACCTGAAGTCACTATCTGTAAAAGCTTTGTCCAGCAGGGGGCTAAGCAGCAGGGACTGCATTGTTCCCAATCACATCTGCATTTCCCAAGAGCAGGCTTCTGGTGCTCCCAAAATCTGGGAAAGGAAGCTAGTCCTGCTGCCCAAATGTTGGTTTGTTACACAAGCAGAGATGGCTTACAACTCCTCGTATGAGCTATTTTTGAAAAGCAAGATGACAAACTTGAATTAGACTCTGTCCAAGCAGAAACTACTCTGGGGTCCGGATGTTGAAGGCATTCCATGTATTATTCCAAGGTACTAAGGAGAATCATTCAGTGAGTGACTCTTTCTGTGCTCAAAGACTAAGAAGATAACAGAGGCAATGATTCCTTTGGTGTACATGCTGTAATCCCCAAAAGTTAAGACCCTGTTTTCCTAATACTCTTGTCACTGTTTAGCAGTAGGTCATATAAGACATTGAGACATTCCTTGCCTACTACCCTAGTGGGACACACATCCTTCCCACAGCAGCAAATCAGTTTTTGTCAGGAAGTAACTGCTGGTGGCTATGGGCAGCTGTGCATTGACAGGGAACTGGTTCACTTTTTTTCCTCTTTTTTTTTTTAACCTACATTTCCAGTTTTATTGCAAAGTCATTTCTAAACAATGGGTTTTCCAAACCAGTCTCAGTTTTGGCTGTCAGAGGGTCTTGTTGCCACGGACTTAACATGAACTCTAACAACTGGGAAGGTTGGAGAGAAGAAGGCTTTTTAATGTATTGCTACTTTCATCTCAGAGACCCAATCTCTGTTAAATTTTCAATGTTTTAAACTGGAAGAGACTTCCTCACAAAATAATATATATTATTTTAAGAGTATGTGCAGGTGCCAACTGGAAAGGGGTGAGTGTTAATGTGTGTACCCAGAGAAGAGAACAGGAAAGAATATTCTGGAACATTTTACTCTGATTTACTTAGGGGTAGGTTGCTTTGGGGGAGCCTTTGGCAAGTAATTACACCAAAAATACAGTATCTCAGTTTTTCAGTGAATACACATTTATTGAGCTGCCAGGCCTGACTACCATACTGAGATGTGAAATTTCTTCCCTGACTATAAATTGGGTATGTTGCTACTATGCTGAGATCAGCTCTTTTCACTACCTATGTTTCAGGGTTAAGTACTCTTGTCAATCAGGAGGAGAATCTTGTCTTTGGGACAGTTTACAATAGTGTGCATTGTGCCAGTGGAGGCACCAATGTGTGAATTTTACCTCCTATCTTTGCATTTTCAGGGGGAACAAGAGAGGACAGTCTATACCCACAAATTCTCTATTGCACACCAAAGTAAGTATGAATTAGCAGGTTAGATGTTCAATGAAAAAGTCAGCAGGAGGCGGCGATAGTTTATTTTTACTTAAGTAGAATACTCAGAAAAGCAAGTATTACAATATACAGAGTTCAAATCTATCCTTATATTTACAGTGCCTTTAGAAATATCTGGTCACTGAATGTCAATAGGTAAGGTTATTTGAAGTTTCTACAATGTTTGGGAGACTAATCTTGCATGCCCACACATTCATATGTGGAACACATTTTATATGTTTGGTAAACAGAAAATTGAAAGGATAAATTCTTGAATTGCTTTTGGCCAGTGAATACTTGGGGCCATCTATGAGGTCCAAGCACTTGAGAGTGGTAGTCTTATCACAGATGTGTCACTTTAACATTCCTGCCTAGGGAACTAATTTTTTCCCCTGAATTAACTGTAGGGAGGCCCTCCATACTGCAGTGTTTAGGATTTTATTTTTTCCAACAGGCACTAACACAGCTAGGTGGTTGATGAGCCTAGTAATCCTGGCCTGTGATTCACTATTCCTTTGGGTGAGTCAGGTGAGCCTGAAAGGGTAGACAAATAACTACTAAAATCAAAACACCTGGATTATAAACCTGGCTCTCCCACCCCATGTCCATGCCAACTTGATTATGCCTTAGTTTTCTCATCTGTATGACAGAACAATCATACCAAGTCCTGCTCTCTTTTGTGTAATTCAAATTAGATATTAGATGGGAATGAGAATATCTTTTGCAAATTATACAAATATGTGCTATTTGTTATTTATGTTTCGTGAAAGTTACACCCTCACTTAGATGCTATCTGGGAAATACCACAAGCCTTCTGAGACCAAAACCAAACCAAACAAGACACCAGACTTTGGACCTAGGTTTGTGCCTCACAAATAACTTCAACTGATAATGTATGGGCCCAAATCTCAAAAGATGCCCAGCCCACAGCTGTACTTGTGTAATGTGAGGGCTCTTTATACACCCACCTTCAACCTAGAGTTCACGGTAAAACCCATGCTGTCAGGTCAGGAAACTCTATTTAGCAACCCAGCCCTAATTCCAGGTTTTAGCTGAGCCATGGGATTGCACTATTAGTCCAGGAAGACCAGTTAGTTCTCTCCCATGATTAAACCTATTTGGAAAAGTTTCTTTTCTTTGTTACATAACCCAAAGCTCAAGCTCCTTTGTTCTTGATGTTTCTGCCAATGAATAGAAGCTCAAGTTCACTGCCTGTTGTTCAATACTTTTTAAGAGTCCTGTTGTAAGAAATTATATTCATGGGTGATTGCCTAAAAGATATGAAAAACTTCTATTCCTCTAGATACCCTAAATTGTATCTGCACATCAAGCCAAACAATCAAAAAGCAGCCGGCTTGGCTGAATTGCTCCGGCCCCATGTAGAACTGCTGTTACTGAATTACACCTTGGCAGCATGCCATTGACTTGCATTGAGGGACATTACAAGAAACAGTCCTATAAAAATTGCTAGTGTAGGGATATTGTTGATATCTCCACTATATCCGCACATTGAGCCTTTGATGAGTCAATGGAGAAATTTCCTTTGGCTCTTAGTTCCAGCAAAAGCCTGTTTCTCATGAGCAACTTGGTTTTTTGTTTTCCACATGGTCACAGCAAAGTTCACATTTCTTTTCTTTTGCTTTGGCATCTAGGAAGCTCAGAGTCAAATTTTTGTCCCACTTCTGTCTTAAAAATATATTTATTTGATTTTTTTTAGAGATCAGGGAAGGAAGAGAGGAAGAGAGGGAGAGAAACATCGATGTAAGAGAGAAACATGGATTGGCTGCCTTCTCTAAGGGTCCAGACAAGGAATACAGCCTGCAACCGAGGCATATGTTCTGACCAGGAATCAAACCAACAACCTTTTTGTTTGCAAGACGTTGCCCAGCGAATTGAGCCGTGCCATCCTGGGCTTTGTCCCACTTCTGAGAACTACCTGTATGTACATAAACTGTATGTGAACAACTAGCTGTCATTGTCATATTATTTTTCATTCCTTATATTTCTTACACTTTAATTTTTTCATTGTTTTGTAAACTCCCTGAATCTTTCTGAGAATAAATGTGTCTTTAGCTCATCTTCTCTGCATTAGGGTCTTCCAGATCCCAATCTGTCCTTTCAGCCTTGTCTTTTGGTAGTTTTCTACCTTGAATCTGTGATCCAATCACACTGATCTTCATTGCGCCTTGACTCTGCCATCCATTTTCATGTTGTTTTGAATTAACCTATGCAGATCGCTCTGCCTGGAACACCCTTTGCCTGTCTCTTAGCCAAGTGAAATCTTGTTGGAACTAATAGTTCCTGTCTCTGATCCTATGTTGCTTTTCATCCATATCATCAGTGTAGCATTTGCATTCTAATAGACCATGCACACATCTGTGTCCTTTACTAGATCACAAACTCCTTGAAGGCAACACCATTTGCATTTATCTTTGTATCTCCAGTGCCTAACAACAGTTCTAGATACGTATACAATAGGTGCTCAACAGGTGTCTATAAAATTAATGAGTAAATTAATGAGGGTCCAGCACTAGCACAAGGGGGACCATTGGGATGCTTGTTACCAAGGTTGACAACAAAATGCATTTCAATATTTGCGTAGGCTTTCTGGTAGTGGTTGCTGAGGGCACAGGTGCTGCTGATGGCATCTTCCAGCGTTTGGGATACTGAGCCACACCAGTCCCTTCCTCAGAGCAGACCCCAATCTTCAGACTTCCTTCTGGGGACAGGAATATGTTCCCCTCCTACACACACACACACCATTTGCCTATGGCATTTGGTACATGGTCATTTCCAGCTGTTTGCTGCTGATGAGGCTAATACCAGAAAGAGCAATCCAATGAAGCCAGAAACATAGAAAGATATTACCTGATTCAGTTTTGTGATTCCACAGGACAGAGGAGAGGGAACCTGGGGCCAAGGAAATATATACATGCATACGGGTGCTGGGCAGTGCTAACACCAGAAACCAATTGTTCAATCAATTCCCCAAACACTGGGGTGAAAATGATGCCACTACAGCCTCCTTTGTTCTTCCACTGTCAGAACAGTGTTTCTCATTTGTCCAAGAATCTAAAATATCCATTCGATGATGAAATAGAACACAAAAGTTGCATCATAGTGTTTACAGTGGAATTTCACATCAAAACATATTAAGAGGCATTGTTATGTTCAATAGGTAAGCAGTAACTTGCTGCCTTGAAGATTTTCTATTTTTTCCTCTTGCTTTGGTGTTTCCTTGAAACCATACAGAAAACTAACGAGACTATTACTGTTTCAACAGGAGTATCATAGAATCCAACACCTCCATTTTACAAATGCACAAGCTGAGGTCCTGTCTGATCTGCTGACTTGCCCAAGGCTATACAATGAGTTGGCAGCAAAACCAACTCTTGACTCCCAGCCCACTGTTCTTCCCAGAAGACCAAGCCAGCTGCCTCTTTATAGTCATCAGACACAAACTAAATACAAACAACCAGAAAGCTCCTGGGAGAATAAGCTAATCTACTTGTTTCCACATTGATGCCAACCTAATAACAAAAACACTTTGTATTCATGGGTTAACAGACTTAGTTAAAGATTTGAGCCAGTGATTGATGGGTCCAGGGACTAAGGTAGCAAAGACATGTTATATCTTCAAGCTTGGCATCTGGGATTGGTTCAGCAAACACTCTCAGAGAGCCTAGCATCTGCTGACCCAATTGCTGGAAGAAGGACATGAGGTGGATGAAAGCCAAGCATGGAAGAATGCAGCAGAAATCGAGGAGTCAGACCTCCTGCTCTGCTGATGGATGTGTTATGTATGTCACTTGGCAACTGGGACATGGCATGCATCCACAAGAAGACAGTCAGCATTTCTGAGTTGAGCTAGGGGGGCACAGGGCCTTACAAAGAGTTCACAATTCAGTTGGGAATGTTGCAAGGAAGACAAGAGTGTTGGTGCCTCGTAGTTTCAATTCCAGCACAACATCCCTTTTCTAGGGGGCCAAGTGTATCCACCATCCCCGACCATGTACAGCGCAAGAGAAAGGCTCACGAGAGCATGTACCAACTCTACCGCAGAAAGATCACTAGACATAGTTCAGTTTCTGATTGCCTTTTTTAAACAATAAAAATGTGGATAATAATCCTTCCCAGAAAAATGTGAGGTTAAAAGTTTAATCTGAGTTCACAGCACACACATTCCAAAGGGGCACTGTACTTGGGGAAATTACTCACCTAGAGTTTATATAACTTCTGAGGCGATTAGAGTCAGCCGACAAATTGGAGCCAGAACACGTTTACATTTAAGGCTTAAAAATGTAGATTCCTCTTACAGAAAGAAAGAAGAGGGAGGGGAATCACCCACCACCCAATGTTTCTTGTTAAGGGACCAGACCCCATTAAGTGTCAGTCCATCATGCAAGAGAGTGTGGAAGATGCCAGTACACAACCCCCTGTCTGTCCCTCTTAAAAAGCACATGTCACATCTGCTTGCTATCAGCATTTATCTCGCAGCGTGCGTCTGACTCATTTGGAAAACTCAAAGCACATGTTTATTCCTGCTGAGGAACCAGCCATTCTCGTGCAGTTTACTGGCCCTCTGCAGCCCAGAGCACGCGGCAGTGAAGGGGACTGCCAAATGCCCACAAGCGGCTCTGTGGTCTGCGCTCCGGGCTCTCGGCCCTGCAGGCTTGATTACTTTGCTACCAGCTTTGTAAAGGGAAATGATACCCGCTTCAGCCTCCAGCGAGCTCCCTGTCGCTTCCTAGCCTGAGCCACAACTAACGATTCTTAGCCAATCAGGGTGGATGAGAACCCCAAAGCCAGTGTGTTTGGGAAGGAGTGACAGCAGGTAATGAACGAGAAACACATGACTTGTTAATTTCTGGAAACAAGTGGCACTTGTGCAACAACCCAAGAAGGCTTGGTCACAAAATAAAATCGATGTGTTCTTTTGTTTTCCTAAATCCCTGCAGTCTCTGGGATGGATCTTGGTGATGGTCCCACATTTTTCACATTGGGCTTCTATCACCTAATCTGATGTCAAGCGGTTTGTGTAACAACACTGCAGGAGAACCTACTTTACCTGGGCCTACACAAAGCCACACTCTCAGGTGAAAAGTACAAATTCATCAGACTTGGCATTTTGTCTGTTGTTTTTTCCCCCCTTTTTTTGGCTCTATTTTGCCAAAATTTACAGCAGGCCATGGTGGGTCAACATGGGCTCCTTTGCATGAGTTAGTAAGAGGTGCCCCTTCTAAGAGGCTCAGCCCTTCCGGAAGCCTTTCTGCAGAGCAGAACCTGCACAGCTGACTGCTACAGCCCTGGCAAGAGCTCACAGGCCTTCCTTCCCAGAAATCCTAAAAAGCGATAGAAACTCTCAAGTTTGTTAACTTTAATGGGAAAAGGCCACACACTAGGATGATTAAATACAAGAGGCTAAAGGTTTCACTCCAAAATCTGCATACACCCCCTGTCTCTGTTCTCTGAATGCCAAACCACCCAGAGGGCTAGATGGAGGTGCTGGCGTGGGTAAGATATGCCCAACATGCCTCTATCTGGCCAGATGACCTTGTAATGCGCAGATTGCTTTATAGCCAGCTCCTAGATGAAACTAGTTCCTTTGGTGAGTTTATGTCCACTTTCCTTGGATATGTCCTAAACTCTGTGTATCTCAAGAAAAGACAGGGGAGACTCCTGGTCCTCCTCTTGGTTTGTATGATATGTCCTCTAAGTTCTTCACATCATTGGCCTTTATCACCCTTAGAGTTTGTTTGTAGGCAGGCCCGTCCTTGGAGGCCATCTGTGTCTTTGAACATGCCACCAACCTTTGACCATCAACCTTGGTAGATGCCATTTCCCAGAGTAGTGAGTTCCAAGCATTTGAACACATATCTCCCCAATTTCCTTATTTTATTTACTCTTTGTTAACATATACATTATCTACACAGGATGTTATTACTTAGTAGTTCAAGGCACAAAATATAGGGTGAGATTTATCATAACAATTTTACATGTAATTTTAATCCATATTCCCCAGTATCATTTTAATAATTTTGAAGGGTTCCTTTGGCCAACTGTTTGGTAAATGAAATTAGTTTGTCACTTTCTACCTTGTAACACTGTAACCTTGTAATGTGGTCATCAAGCATTTTCTATAGAAGTGGTAGAAGTGCTCCCTCTTCCATTTTTTTCTTTGGTTTTCTTGCGGATCATATTGTTAGAGTGCTATCGTTAATGCATAGTTCCTTTACAGGAGTCTTTTAAAGCCACGTGTCCATTTTGTGAAGGTTAAAACTAGATAACACAACCAGTAAATCCACTTAACCAGTGTAAGAAACTAGGCGCAGAATATTTACTCTCTGCCTTTGAATTTGAGAACCTGGAAACAAAAGACTGAAGACTAACCCTTTCATTCACTTAGGGTTAATACCAGGTCACCCAGTCAGGAAAAAAATACAGAGGGTTTTGGGGCTGCCAGTCAAAAGGAGAGTTTCACAGCTGATTCTACATCTACATTGTATCTGGTCTAGAGCACTTTCTAAGAAGAAAAGGTAAGTGATAGATAAATATGTCTAAATGTCTTAAATGCCTCCAAAGGGAAGCAGGTAAGGTATATGACCTAACTTGTTAAGGAAAAAAGAAAAAAAAAAAAAAAAAAAAAGCAGAGCCCATTCTCACACTTGTTTCCTCTGCAGGCCAGGAAACGCATCAGGATGCCAGGGAAAGGAATATGCTGTTCCTGCCGTTAGCCCACACTGCCTCTTATTCAGCAATATCTACAGTCTTCTACAGTCTTAACACCTTCGGTAGACTGATTCTGTCACCCCATTCTGTGTTTGAGAAAAACAGGGCTGCTACGTACATTTTCAATCTCAAGGGTCACGATTGCTAGTTTTATAGGAATGTTGCTACTTTATCCAAGACAAGCAACCACCGTCAATGAAAGGAAGTAGCAGCATATTCCCCTTTCCACCCACTCCTATGGTAAAAACACATCAGCAGATTTCTTGAACGCTGCCAGTGAGGACGTCTCTCCAATGCTTGAAAACAACCAGCCCTTCTGACCCAGATCTCCTCTCTGCGTGAGCCTCTCTGAGGGCAAAAGCAGCTCTCTGAACTGCACGTTCAGTTGCTCTGAGATCCGGAAGGGGGTCTGAGGGAAGGGTGGGTAGTTAGTTGACTGGAGTTAGGTCAGTTGCAGAAAACTCACAGAGGGGCAAAAAGGTTCAAACTGTGGAAGAGTTAGAGGAGCTAGTTCACCATAAATCAATTGTGAATTAGTATATACACTGAAGTATTTGACTCAGTGGCATCCATAATGAAGTTCAGAGTCAATAATTATATACTATATAAACATGAAGAAAACTGACCCTCAAGACAGCCGAAAGTATGAACTGAGACATAAGAAATCTCCAGGTTTTCCTGCGGAGGAATGCGTGAGCCAACAGCTTTGACTGCAAGTCTCACATGCTGCCTCTTTTCGTGCTGTTTGGAGGTGTTTATATACTGATTCTAAGTGCCCATGGACTTAAATAATACACGAAGAAAAGAAGGAATTAAAAGCAAGTCTATGTGTAGTATCCAGACCTAAATCCTAACCTAAACACATCCAAATTCCTCTGATCTTGTTACCAATTTAAGACAACAGAATAGGTCCAAATTATGCCAGGCATTTCAGCATTTCAGGGCCACCCAGGGCCACCAGGCTACTTTATCAGCAGCTCAAGGCACTGTTTATGAAAAGCAAAACCAACCAAACAAACCAACAAAAAACAACTAAAACCCCCAAACCTGAAATACCATCCGAGAAAGTGCATAGTGGAGTCTGAGGTTGAAAATATTTTCTACCCTGCTGGTCTCAGGCCAAGCAGCTATTTCATGAACTGAACGTCAGATGGTTGGGCGATGAAGGGAGAGGGCTGCCCTCATTGGAGACCTGGTGCGTAGGGGCAGGGAAGTGGCTCACTCCCTGGTGGGCAGCACTGTGTCCCTGTATGGGCTATTCTGCTGGCTGGAGTCCTTTCTTGTCAAGCCAGCCCAATGGCAGGCCATGTTCTGCCAACCTATGTCATGGCATTCATGAATTTACTCATCCATTTAGCAAATATTTATGGAACCCTTCCCAAGGGTCAGGCCCTGGGGATACACACATGAATTGAACACACATTGCCTCTACCTTCATTTGAAGCTTTCTCTAAGTCTCTCAGCAGGTTGTTTGCTTGAGTTTTAAAAATGGTGAAAATGCAGATGCTATGGAGCAGACCTGTACTTTGTGCTGTTAGCAGTTGTGAGTTAAGTAGAGTTTTTTAACTTCAGGCTGATGCTGAGTGCTTGCAAGGATTTGGTGCCCCCTCCAGATGTGTGGTGAGGATCATGGTGGAGTACTTGGGAAATTAATTTCCACCTGTTTCACAGTTTGCTTGGGACTAACCCAGCCTATAACAGACAATCCTTAGACAGCCCTCATTAAAGGGTACCTGTAGGGATAGCTTTCCGTGTCTATGGAAATTCCCAAGACACAGCTTTAGCAAGGACTTCCAGCTTTCTCTTAGTATAAGCAGCTCATGCTTCTCATCTTCATCTGTGCTTCCAGTGCAGGTCTGCTGGCAGTGATAGTGATAAATGAAAATGCTAAAGGACAGTGGCCAGTGGGTATCTAGCTTATGGGAAAGGCCCAGAAAAATTCTAATCTGGAAAATCCCTGGGTACTGCCTAAAGGTGCACCGGTGTCCTTCAAAAGCAGAGCAACTTCTAGTCTAAATCATGCCAATTGTGTGTTTAACACGTTACAGGGTAAACAGATCCCTTTTGTCTGTCATAAGTTCATGCACTTAGAATGACCAGTAACATAAACTTAAACATGTAATAAAACTTAAGGGAAAAGAGGGTCCAGGGAGTGCAGGGAAGTGAGCTATTACTCCTCAGGCATGGAAAGACCATTGTATTTCATGTATGATTTGACCATGCTTCAGGAAAGCAATTTTGGCTTTAAATGGCACATTTCCTTTCTTCTTTATTAGGCTTCCTGAAGGGTTATTTCACCCCAGGTACTTGCTTATACTGAGTAGTATTTCAGCTGTATCGTGCAAACCCAGAGAACTCACAGAGGTCACCGTAATACTTGGCATGCGACTAATTGTCAACAACTGGTAGGCGGGGCTCTGGAATCCTGAGATGCATACTTGAATCTGTGATGAATGTTTATAAATGTTGGAATGTGTCTTCAATCATTGTAGAAACGCCTGAGCACATAGCTGCTGATTGTGCAATGTAAGACATGACTGATTGTGTTTCTTAAGATGGGCACTTATACTATTATTTATTATTGTTCTGATAACATTTACTATTTTGGAGGGTTTGTTTTTCTGTTTTAAGAAATAACAAGTTGAGTACCTTTTCTACTTTTCCTTCTTCTTCTACTGTTTTGGAGGGCTTGTTTTTCTGTTTTAAGAAATAACAAGTTGAGTACCTTTTCTACTTTTCCTTCTTCTTCTTCTACTGTTTTGGAGGGCTTGTTTTTCTGTTTTAAGAAATAACAAGTTGAGTACCTTTTCTACTTTTCCTTCTTCTTCTTCTTCTTCTTCTTCTTCTTCTTCTTCTTCTTCTTCTTCTTCTTCTTCTTCTTCTTCTTCTTCTTCTTCTTCTTCTTCTTCTTCTTTTTTTAAAGAAGTAGCCCAAACCTTCTTCATTCAGTTTTAGAGCTAGGCAGCATCTGGGAACATATGGTTTGAGCTTCCTGAAAAAGAAGCTTTCCTTCCTTATTTTGTTAAAATGCATTCTTTATCCCCAGTGAAATAAGGACTAGATTATTTAATGGAATTTTATTTCCTTGGGACTACTTTACATGGAAACATCAATACCATTAGAACCTCTGAAGGGCTAATGGAATGTAACCGTCTTGCACATGAATGTCTTCTGATCATGATCCAGCAATTCTCGCTTAGGAACTACATATGCTATTTTTAATACTATCAACATTCCAGCTTGCTTGCTATTTAGGTGTCTAAGATTAGTTATTCATGAATGACATCAAATATTTTTTTTATTTCCTCTTTTTACTTATTTTTAAAAATTATATTGATTGTGCTTTAAAGTTGTCCAAATTTTTCCACCTTTGCCTCTCTCCACACAACACCTCTAATCTCCCTTAGTCAATCCCCACACCATTGTTCGTGTCCATGGGTCATGTATATAAGCTCTTTGGCTTATACTCCATTTCCTGTACTGTACCTTACATTCCCCTGACTATTCTGTAACTACCTATTTATACTTCTTAATCCCCTTACCTCTTCACTATTTCCCTCACACACCCTTTCCATCTGGCAATCATCAAAACTCTCTCCATATACATAACTCTGTCCTAGTTTTTTCTTGTTTCATTAGTTTTTTAAAAATATAGAGTCAAGTGTTGATAGACATGTATTTTTGCCACTTTATTGTTCATAGTTTTGATCTTGTTCTTTTTCTTAATAAGCCCCTTTAACATTTCATATAATAATGGTTTGGTGATGAATTCCTTTAATTTTTTTCTTGTCTGGAAGCTCCTAATCTGCCCTCCAATTCTAAATGATATCTTCACTGGGTAAAGCAATCTTGGCTGTAGGTTCCTGCTTATCATGACTTGGAATATTTCTTGCCAATCTCTTCTAGCCTGCAAAATTTCTTTTTGAGAAATCAGCTGACAGACTTATAGGAACTCTCCTGTAGGTAACTATTTTTCTCTTGTTGCTTTTAAGATTCTTTCTTTATCTTTAATCTTTGGCATTTTAATTATGATGTGTCTTGGAGCGGGCCTCTTTGCATTCATCTAGTTTTGGATGCTCTGTGCTTCCTGGACTTGCATGTCTATTTCCTTCACCAAATTAGGGAAATTTTCTTTCATTATTTTAAAAGTAGATTTCCAGAGGAAACATGGACATGGACAACAGGTGGGATTGACTTTGGGGGGAATGGGTGGGTGGGGAGGGGGACAGAGGGGAGCAAAAAGGGGATGGATGTAATACAACAACAATAAAAATAAAATAAAATAAAATAAAAGTAGATTTCCAATTTCTTGCTCTTTGTCTTCTTCAGGCACCTCTATGATGCAAATGTTGGAATGCTTGAAGTTGCCCCATAGGCTGCTTACACTATTCTCATTTTGGGGGATATTCTTTCTTTTTGTATTCTGATTGCTTGGTTTTTTAAAATTTATTTTTATTTTTATTTTGCTTCCTTATGTTCTAAATCATTATTTGCAGAACAGTGCCTCAAATCTGTAATAATTTCTTTTGGCTGTTCTTTTAAATAATTCCTCTGTAAAATTTCCAGCAACTCTGTCACTCAAAGCAAAGTAGTTACCTTGGCTTCCTTAAGGGATTCAACCCTAATTCCAAGGGAAACAGACTAGGTTTACAAAAAGCCAAATGGTCCTTGGCTCCTTAGTTGCCCATGAAAGTACAATCATTATCAGCAAGAAAGATAATTTCTAGTTGTTGCTAAGGACTTCTCCTCAGTGTTCTGTGATTGCCTTGAACTGAAAATCTCTGGGTGTATAGGCAGAGCCAATGCCTATACAATGAGATTCACAATGCATCCTCTTGGCATCTCAACATTGTTGTTTTGAAGTTGGACTATCTTATCCCTTACAGATACCCTATGAAGCATAACAGGTTCCCAAATAAGGTCACTTTATTCAATGTTGTTTCATTATTATGTTGATAAGAAAATAAAATCAACTTCTGGCCAGAGCCATACTTCCATGGAGTTTGTACATTCTCCCCATGTCTGCATGGGTTTTCTCTAGGTACTCCTGTTTCCTCCTACATCCCAAAGATGTATGCATGGCATTAACTGGTGTATCTGTCTATATTGTTCCAGTCTGAGTGAGTACAGGTGTGTGTGAGTGGCCCTGTGCTGTAATGGTGCATGTCCAGAGTGGGTTCCTTCTTGTGCCCTGAGATGCCAGGATAGGGTCCTACTAACTGTCACCCTGAAGTGGAATAAGCTGGCTGGAAAATGGTGATCTTACTTGTTTTTATTAACCTTTCTTAAATGTATCTATAGATCACATTTACTTCAATGTTTAATATGAGAAGAGTTTGAGGTCTTTATTTAGAATTATTGTGATGCTTTTGTGACCAGAAATATGCTATAGTTACTAAACTCTTGTTTCTATCAATTAGCCTGTTGTAAAATTTGTTTCCTTATACATTGTTTTGCTTAAAGTCACAGTTTCTAAGAACCTATTGGTGATGCTGAGTGAGGACTTACAGTATCAAGGGAATATGCTCAAAGACTTGCTTCAATGTAATCTTAAGGACCATGGCAGTGGCCACACTATATTATATGAGATTTCATAGGGGCTTCAAGACCTATTTCTTTAGGGTCCAGGGACAGATAGGAAGGCTGAAAATGAGCTGTACTATAGGATAACTTGGAACTAGAGGATGTGAGAGGGCCTGCAGGAGACATGAAGCTTGTAGGGGAGTTAACATGAGGCTCTGACAAAGACCTCCATTCTAAAACACTAAAAAGAGCTATGCACCGAAAGGTACAATTAAAGCACCTTGAGTCGAACTGTGGCATTACCATGGTTGATGGTTTCCTCACCTGCACAGTGAGTGTTTTGGTATATTCAACAACCCTCAGAATCCTGTCTGGTTCTCATTTGTATGATTCGGTAATTCTATTCCACTGAGAATTATACCCTAGCCGACCATGGTCAAGCCAAACTGAAATATAATAGTATAAAATAGGGTACTTAGGTCTCTGTGGCCAGATGACACAAGGCTAACAAGGTGAGGAGGTAAGGAGGTGATTTCCCTTGTCTCCTCTACTTCGGTCAAGAAATCCTGCAGAGATCTAAAAGAGCCAGAAATCTTGCCTTGTGAAATGCTCTGCTTCCACATAATAAAGGGCCTTAGCAGTAATTGAATTAGGGCTACGCCTATGGCAGTGAAAGTTTGTTCCTTGTTATCAGGTGTTATGTTTGGAAACTTCTCAGTGGATCAGACTTGTGTACAGAAGCAGTAAACACATAAACTGGGTGCAAACTGATTAAGCAACCATGGCGTGAGTTAGCAATTTGGGAGATACATGGCCTAAAGTGTTTCACAGGCCAAAATAAATAAAATAAAACAGAAAAAGATAAAGTATTTCACAGGACATGTCTCATGGTGTCCATGTTCCTTGACATTGAGCCTTCTACAAGTATATTCATTTCTCCTTCAAGGATTACTCTGACCTTCAAAAGTGGTTTTTGATTTTCCATTTTAGCACTCATGAGAATGCTAATCCTACTGAAAGGACTTTTAAATACTTGGTTCTTAAGGATTAGGCTTTAAGAAGAGGACTAACAGCGCTGTGTGAGCAGCTTATGAAAGACCCTGAAGCAAGAAGTGCAAACCAGACCAAGAGGCACAAGATATCATAGAAAGGACTCTGACTAGACATGAGTTCTACTGGCTAAGTGCACCAAGTTCTTAGTGAGGCAGAACTGCAGAACTAGCAACTAATAGCTGAACCCACTTTATCTTCACTATGGTTTGCAATGTCCCCTTCTATACACAGAATATAGACAGCATATAGAATATGGGTGTGCTAACACTATCGATATATACTTATATGCACAAGGGAACAATATTTTGTTGGTGGCATTCATTTTAATTTCAATGACAATTTACCATCCTATCTTCTGAAGAGATAGTTTTGACTGAAAATGCAGCAATCTAATTAAAAAAAAAAGAGGAGTAGGACTTCTGGTCAGGATGGCAGCATATGCAGACATAGCTTACCTGTTTGCACAACTACACCAAAATTACAACTAAGCTATAAAACGGCCCTTGCTGGCAGCATAGTGGATATGGTGCCTGCCTGTGAATCCAGTTTGATTCCTGACTGCTTTGATTCCCAGCCAGGGCACATAATCAGGTTGTAAGCCAGGTCTCCAGCCAGGTCTGTAGCTGGAGGCAGGTGAAAGGCAACCATACATTGATGTCCCTCTCCCTCTCTGCCTCTCTCCCTTCCCTTCTTTCTACAAATAATAAAAATCTTTAAAAAACAAACAAACAAAAAACAACCATTACTCAGAACTATCAGAAATTGAGTTGAATGGAAGTCTGGTAACTACAAAATTAAAGAAACCACATCCATCCAGACAGGTAGGAGGGGTGCAGATGCGGAATGGCTGGTCCTACACCCACATGACATGGATAAAAATTCAGGAGGGATATCACAGGAGCAAGGAGCCCCAGCTCCACACTAGGCATCCCAGCCCAGGGTTCTAGTGCCAGGAAGATAAGTCCCCACAACTATTGGCTACAAAACCAGCAGGGTTGAGTCAGTGGAAGAAACTTTTGTTGTACTAAGCAGTTCTTAAAGAACCCACACATGGACTTACTCAGACTCACTCCCTCTACACTCCAGAACAAAGGTAGCAGCTTGATAGGCACCGGTGACATACTGGAAGAAACTGAAGTGTCTAGCATCAAGGCAAGCAGAGGCCATTGTCTCTTTTCTAAACCCTTTCCCCACAGAGCCACAGATCCACAGAACTGAAAAGCTGGTGCCATACCTGAGACACCATCAACCTGACTAACACTGTTTGATCCATCTTGGAGAACCCCAGAGACTCCACCACACCCAAATTGTGGGCTGTTTTTCCATATGAATGATAGCTCTTCGCTCATTCTGCACAACTTCCTAAATCCTATCCAACAAGCAACAGCTGCCTCAGTGAGCCCTAGGCCAGGCACTAGCAGCAGCAGCCTAGATTTATAGCTTGGCTTTGTCTGGGAATCTCCACGCCCAGCACAGGTAGCAGCATCTCAGATTGCTTATAGCTCAGGCAGGGTGGCCCTGGGTGAAACAGAAGGGGCTTTGCCTTGGCCCAACCACCCAAGAAACCTCAGGGCCAATGCACCCAGCAGAGAGCTACAGATCACGTTGGAGCACTACTACCCTGCCCCTGCACCGCTGATCCTCTATGGAGTGCAGAGGTTGGTGGTCAGTGGTCACAGCCAGTTCTTGCAGCTGACTGGCTTGGGTAAATCCCTCCCATTGATCTGCCAAGAGCAACAAAGGCTCAACTACAAGAGGGGATGTACTCAACCCATACAAAAGGTGCACCTTGAATACCTAGCTTGGGTGACAGGGTAGGTAGTTACAGAACCGCCATGGGGATGTACAGTATAGGAAACGGAGCAGCCAAAGAACTTATACACATGACCCATGGATATGAACAATTGTGGGGGATTTCCTGAAAGAGTGGGGTTGCGAGTAGAGGGATCAAAGGGAGAAAATCAGAACAACTATAATAGTATAATCAATAAAATATAACTTTAAAATGGAGTAGGGGCCCTGACTGGTGATAGAATGGATAAGGTGCCTGACTGCAAACCCAAAGGTCGCTGGTTCGATTCCCAGCCAGAGTACATAACCAGGTTGCAAGCCAGGTCTCCAGCCAGTTCGTAGCTGTAGTCAGGCAACCATACATTGATGTCTCTCTCCTTCTCTGCTTCTCTCCCTACCCCTCTCTCTAAAAATAATAAATATAATCTTTAAAATAAATAAAATAAAATGAAATAAAATAGAGTAAGGTTATTATAGTTGCATTGCCATTAGCTAACCAAAGTGAAGAGCTGAGAAAACTGCCCAGTTTGGACAACAGTAAGAGAAAAATCATCCTTTCAAATCTAAAATGTCCACCCTGGTCTCCAGAACTAATTTTACCAGGTCAGTGGGCAGCCCTCTGAGGCACCTGAAGCCAAGTAAACCTGGAACAGGGATGTCTTCCACTTTGTTCTCACAAACCTAAAAGGAGTGTGTATGTAGGAGAGGTTTTCTTTTGTTTCTGGAAGTGGAAGAACTCCAAGATCCAACCTACATCAGCTTTCTTTTTTTCCCAAATGTATTCCTGGTTTGCCTGTTTATAGTAAAATGAGATTAGAAAAACCATCTGAAAATTAAGCATGAAATTAAAATTCTGATGCCTTCATCTTCACACCAGGCAGCACCAATGTACTAGGGTAAAACAGCAATGAAAGCACTGCTAGATGAGCTTTGGTAATTTCTTTTGATCCCACAAAATCTGTTTCTTCTCTTGAACTGGAATAAGTCCTATGGCTTTGTTTGTTTGTTAGCAAGTATTTTTCAAAGTTAGGAAAATGTAGCAAAAATGAGAAAGCATAAATATTATTCCTTTGCCTATTGTTTATGAGATCCTAAAATGAATTTAAATTTATTCTAACAATATATAATACCAAAGTATCATTTCATATGTTTAAAGATACTATCGAGCCCTGGCTAGTGGCACAGTGGATAAGGCGCCAGCCTGCGAACCCAAAGGTTGCTGGTTCGATTCCCAGCCAGGGCACATAACCAGGTTGCAAGCCAGGTCTCCAGCCAGGTCCGTAGCTGGAGGCAGGTGAAAGGCAACCATACATTGATGAAAAAAAAAAAAAAAAAAAAAAAAAAGATACTATCGGTGTGATAGAAGTTTATGTGGAATTGGCTTATGGTGTTAAAAACCAAGGCTTTTTTGACCAAGTCATGAACTTATGTTACCAAATAAAACAAAATGTTCAAAAGACAGGATGGAGCCACATATTGAAATAGGACTAAGGATGGGGATGTCTAAACTGAATGAAAAATTAGCCAACCCTAATAGGCCTTTCAAGCAAACTGATCCATTCATGGTCATATGGCTAGTGGCCAATATAAATGATTCACAGATATGCAATGATAGGAACTTCTGATATATCTTCCCATCTCCCTCTCACTCCACCCCATCCCATGCTGGCTGTCTCTGCTAGGCTTTTGACCTTTTAGCTTTGTCCTCTTCTATGGTTCCTTGCTGGCCACTTGGACTGGAATGGGACACCAGCCTGGCCCTGACTGCTCTTTGGGATTGGCTTGCACCTCTATTTGGTTCATCTTTCTCTTTTCTCCTTGAGTAATCACCTCCCCACTTGGTGCTGAGCTCTAGACCCCAAGGTTAACTTTGGCCATGTGGCTAGCATCCTGAGCAGACTGACCCTGGACCACCATGAGGGATGACTGGACAATGCAAGTTAACAGTGGGCACCTAATATTAAGAAGCCTTTACTCCCCAGTCTGCTCTTCCTGTTTCAGGACCACTTCAGTGAAGGCTGTGGCTTGGTAGCAAGGTGCTGTGTACCTTCATTTCACAGCTGCTTTTGCTAGATGGGCACAGGTATGAAGGCCAAGAGTCAGGCCTGAGCTGGCTGAGGGAAGCACAGGAACAGGACTGTGAGATTCCTGTGGTGAGCCACATCTGCCCTGCATTAATGTTGAGGTGGAATCTGAGAGAGATGTCCATCCAAATCCTCTTTCAAAGGAGCTTTCTTTCCTTGTGATGTTTTTAGAGACATAAAAATAAAAAACCGCAGAGACAGAAACAGTGTTGAGAAGTATTCATTTAAAATGAAGTATATTATTAGAGTTCTTCAGAGAAACAGAACCAATAGGATATATAGGAAATTGGCTCACATGATTTTGGAGACTGAGAAGTCCCAAGATCTACAGTCATCATGCTGGACACCCAGAAAAGCCAACAGTTTAGCTTTAGGCCAAAAGATAGCAGGCTTGAGACCCAAGGAGAACCAATGTTCCAGTTGAGTCTGAAGGCAGGAAAAGACCGATGTCCCAGCTAAAACAGTCAGTCAGAAGCAGAAGGGCCTTACTCAAGGGAGGGTCAGCCTTTTTGTTCTATTCAGGTCTTCAATGAATTCTAGAAGGCCTACCCACATTGGGGAGGGCAATAATCTGCTTTATGAAGTCTACTGATTTCATTGTTAATCTCACCCAGTAGCACCCTGAGAAACACACCCAGAATAATGTTTGACCAAATGCATGGGTACCCCATGGCCCAATCAAGTTGACACATAAAATTAACCATCATAGGGAATTATGTTAGAGGTTAGAGGAAGTGATGAGACTGCAATGTATCAACCCTGGCTGTACATCTGAATCAGGAGGGACCTTAAAAATAGCTGCCTGGGCCCCATCCCAGGCCAATTATCAGAATCTTTGTCGGGTGGAGCATGAATTGTTTTTTAAAAGCTCCCCAGATGACTGATGTTTGGTTAGCATTTTGAAGCTCTGGACTAAAAGGAAAGAATACTATAAAAGTCCAGACAAATAATGATAAACAGAAGGAATCCAGTTGCTGAAGTTAACCTAGGAAATGAACTTTTAATAAGTATTCTTCAGGGTGCAGGAGGTTAAGCCAGTTTCTTTGGTTTTCAGCTTAAGAGGGTTTCTCAGCATGTTGCAGGTTAAATGTCCTAGAAAAAGCACAGGCTTGAGGGTGTCAGGGACTTAGATTCCATCCCAGGTCTATCAGACAGTTAACTTAACTTCTCAAAGCCCCAGTTTCTTAATTGGTAAACTACGCATAAAGAGACAACATCATTAAAAGGCCAGTACAGTGCCTGCCCCTGATGAGATACCAGCAAATGTTGGTCTCTTCTTCCAAACTCAGTAGAGATGAAGTAGTATTAAAATTTGAGAATCAGAAACATTCTTATCATATACATAACCCTGTGTATGTTTTCAATAATACATCTCATACTAAAATTCCATTAGCCATTTTTTTTTGTTTGTTTGTTTTTTTAAAGTATATTTTATTGATTATGCTGCTACTGTTGTCCCGATGTTTCTTCCTTTGCCCCCCTCTGCTTGGTATCCCCCTTCCCTCCAGGAATCTCCCCACCTTAGTTCATGCCCATGGGTTGTGCATGAAAGTTCTTTGGCTTCACCCTTTCCTATAGTATTCTTAACATTACCCTGTCTATTTTGTTCCTACCAATTAAGACTCTTGATCCCTGCACCTTTCCTCCCCATTCTCCCTCTTCCCCTTCCTGTTTTGATTGTTTGGTTAGTTTGTTTCTGTTTTTGTTTTAGGTTCAGTTATTGATGGTTGTAAATTTGTTGTCATTTTAATGTTCATAGTTTTGACCTTCTTTTTCTTAAATAAGTGCTTTTAACATTTTATGTAATAATGGCTTGGTGATGATGAATTCCATTAGCTTTACCTTGTCTGGGAAACACTTTATCTGTCCTTCCATTATAAATGATAGCTTTGCTGGATAGAGTAATCTTGGTTGCAGGTCCTTGCTTTTGATCACTTTGACTACTGCTTGCCAGCCCCTTCTTGTCTTCAAAGTTTCTTTTGAGAAATCAGCTGACAGTCTTATGGAAGCTCCTTTGTAGGTAAGTCTCTGCTTTTCTTTTGCTGTTTTCTTTTTTTCTCTCTTTCTTTTTCTAAAGATTTTATTCATCATTTTCCAGAGAGAGGGGAAGGGAGAGAGGCAGAGAGGGAGAGAAACATCAATATATGGTTGCCTTTCACCTGCCTCCAGCTATGGATCTGGCTGGAGACTTGGCTTTCAACCGGTTATGTTGCCCTGGCTGGGAATCGAACCAGCGACTGATCAATGTTCTTCACAACTGAAAGAATATTATCTCGATTTTATGTCTAAAGATAAATGCTTAGTTTCTAAATGCAAGTATTCTTGTAAAGAATGCCAATGACTTGCTTTACTGATTATTTTGTATGTAATGTATTACTTACAAAATCAATTTACTACATAACAGGCACACTTTATACAGAAATAATGAATATATTAACATTGTGGACCATTCACTAAATTGCCCCTATAGTTATTTATTAATTTCCTACTATAAATATGGGACTCCTCTCTATGCAGTTAAAACTATATTTTAGACACATAATTAGAAAATACATGAATAACTTTTTCCCGGCAAAAAATTGATTTGGAGTGGCATGGGATTTACTAGTTATAAACATGCAAAAGAAGCAGGAACTATTATCTCTGTGTTAGCTGAGCTCACAAGATGATGGAGGCGTGTGGTGGGAGAAAACTGTGGGCACAACTGGCTTCATGTCCTGGCTCAGCCAATTACTAGCTGTGTGATCTGGAACAAGTTATTTAATTTTTCAGAACTTCAGTTCTCACCTCTGTAAATCAGGGTTAATAGTACCTTCTCTGTAATGTTATTTTGCGGATTAGATGAAATTATGCATAAAGTGCCAAGCACGTTTCCTCCTACATAAATCCTGGAAACAAATGTTTCCTGCAGGTGGTTTGGTGTCCTTCTGCTTTGAGTGCTGCCTCATGTTCCTAAAGTATTGAGCCTGGAAAACAAAGCTGATTAAAAGTAAAGCTTCAGGACTTCCTTTTCTAGGCAGACAAAGTGGGCATACTTTCCCTTATTTCTTTTCTTTTTTTTACTTTCCCTGATTTCTTCTGCTAAATATAACTAAAACCTTGGACAGCAGATAAAGAACAAACATAAGACTCTGAAAGGTGAAGAGGAGAATGCAGACTAGCTGGAGATCTCAGGGCTTATGGAATTTATTTATTTATTTCTTTGGTTGTTTATGTCTCGTATATCTCATACTTATAATGGAAGAAGCTATCAACCTGGGTATAGACAAAAGGGCACAGAGGAAAACAGTCCCCCACCCCCAAAGCATGCTCTCTCTTATTTTTCCAAATAGATTTTTAAAAAAGATTTTATTCATTATTTTTAGAGAGAAGGGCAGGGAGGAAGGAAGAAAGGAAGAGAAGCATCAATGTATGGTTGCCTTTCACCTGCCTCCAGCTAAGGACCTGGCTGGAGACCTGGCTTGCAACTGGTTATGTGCCCTGGCTGGGGAATCAAACCAGCGACCTTTGGGTTCACAGGCTGGCACCAATCTACTGAACCACACCAGCTGGGGCCAAAGCATGCTCTCTGAAGGAAAGGGGCAGCCTAACTAGATAGTAAACCTTTAAATAATGAATGCTGTGCTCCAGCTAAATACTACACAAAAAAATCTGTGAGCCAACTTCTAACCATGCCAGCAATTGCAGGTGGGGAATGTAGAGGTTCACCCTCATAAAGCGGTAATGAGGTGACTCAACATCCCCACCAGGGTGGTTTCAGAGGATCCTAGTAGAGTCAGGACTTCCATCACAACCTAGGAATGCCAAGGCCAATCCCATGGTGGTATCAAAGGAAACCAGGTGGAGAGCTGGAACTTGCACCCTTCCTAGCAATAGTGTTTAATAAAGAACAATGATGATAATGAGCAATAATGACACCCCTCAAGTATCAACAGAGGCCAGGTAGAAAACCTGGACTTCTATCTCTACCTAAATAGTAATGAGGCAGTGCCCATCCCTCCTCTGACAAAGTTCAGTCAGAGAAAGCAGCTTAAAACAGGTTTCAATAATATCCAGAGTCTCATAAAATAATATGTAAATATCCCCATTTTAATTGAAATCACTTGTCATCCCACGACACAAAAAATTCTCAAACTCAATGAAAAACAACAATCAATAAATGTCAATACTGTGATGAAAATTTAGGATTACCTGACAAGGCTTTTAAAATGATAAACTGCTTCAATGAGAAATTATGACTTTAAAACTGTCGTAATTTTAAACAAATAAAAAATAAAAAACCTTAGAAAAGAAATAGAAAATCTCAGCAAAAAAGAAAAAATAGATGACCTAAGGAAGAATCAAATTAAAATGTAGAATTAAAGAAAACCCATAATCTAAATAAAAGGCTCATTGGAAGGATTCAGCAGCAGCAGAATGGAGAGAACCGAAAAAAGAATCAGTGAATTGGAAAATAGAATAGTATAAATTACCTAATAGAGAAAAAATAGAATAAGAAGAAAATGAGCTTCAGGTACCTGTGGGACCAAAAGGAAAAAATCTAACCATTTATGTCATCAGAATTCTGGAAAGAGAAGAGAAAGAGGGAGGAGCTGGAAAAGTACTTGAAGAAATAATGGCTGTGAAAACTCTCCAAATTTGTCAAGAGACATAAACCTACAGATTCAGAAGCTGCACAAACCTCAGGCAGGATAAAGCTAAAGATATCCATGCCAAGACATTTTGTAATTAAACTTTTGAAAACTAAAGCCGAAGAAAACATCTTGGAGGCATCAAGAGAGAAACAACATTGTACCCAATGGGGACAAACAATTTAAACAATAGTGGCTTTCACATCGGAAAATCTGGAGATGGAAATAGTATTTTTCAAGTGCTAAAAGAAAACAACTGGTAACCCAGAATCCTGTACCTAGCAGAAATATCTTTCAGGAATAAAGAGGTAAATGAAGACATTCTCAGAGGAAGGAAAACTAAGAGAAGATGTAGCTAGTACACCCAATATGACAGAAAAACTTAAGGAAGTTCTCTAAACATTAAAGAAAAGAGAAAAGAAAGCCATGGAATATCAGGAAAGAAGGAAGAACACAGTAAACAAAAATACAGGTGAGTGTAATAGACTTTTTTCTTCCTCTTGAATTTTCTAAATTATGTCTGACAGTGAAGCAAAAATTGTTGACAAAGGTGCAAAAGCCACTCAATGGAGCAAAGATAACATTACCAACAAATGGAAATGTTATCTTTGGAGTAATTGGACATCCATAGGTAATTTTCACACCTTATATAAAACAACTCAAAATGGACCACAGACTTAAATATAAAACAGAAAACTAGGGAAAAAAATAGAAAAACAGCTTTAGGATCTCCAGCTAGGCAAGAGTTCTTAAACGTGACACCAAAAACACAATACATAAAAGGAAAACTGATAAATTGAACTTCATGAAAAGAAAAACTTTGCCTTTGGAAAAAAGTCCAGTTAAGAGGATGAAAAGACAAACTATATAATGGGAGAAAATATTTGCAAACCATACATCCAACAAAGAATTAGTGGAGAATATATATAAAAGACTCAACAGTAAAAAAGCAAATGATACAATTAGAACATGGGCAAAAGACATGGAGAGACATGTAACCAAAGAAGATATACAGATGATAAATAAGTGAATGAAAAAAATATCTAACATCATCAACCATTAGAGTGATATGACTTAAAGCAACTATACTCCTATCAGAAGAGCAAAAATTAAAAAAATAGTAACACCACCAAATGCTGGTGAGGATATGGAGAAATTTATACATTGCTGGTGGGAGTGTAAAAAGGTACAACCATTCTGGAAAAACAGGCTGGCAGTTTAGACAACTAAACATACAACTACTATATGTCCCAGCAATGCAGTCCTGGGTATTTATTCCCGAGAGAGGTAGATGCATGTTCACACAAAAATCTTTATACAAATGTTCATAGTAGCTTTAGTCATAACAATTCCAAACTGGAAACAACCCAGATGTCCTTCGGTGGATGAATGGTGAAACAAATTGTGATACATCCATTCCATGGAATACTACTCACCAGTAAAAAGGGATGAAGTACTGAAACATGAAACCATCTTAATGAAGCTCCACACAATTATATTCAGTGGAGGGCACAGGGGAAGCCAACCTTGAAAGATTATATACTGTGTGAAATCTTAAATGACAAAATGATAGAAATGGGCAGAGGTCAGCGGTTGCCAGGGATTAGGGGGAAGGTGGAGGGGAGGGAAGTTAGAGAAGCTATTGATATGTATTTGCAGAAACCTTGTGATAACGAATATTTTTTGAATTGTGACTGTGCCAATGCCAATATCCTGGTGGTAATACTGTACCATAGTCCTGTAAGATGTTACCAATCGAGCGAACTGGGTAAAGGGCACAAAGGATCACTCTGTATTATTTCTTACAACTGCATGTAAATGTAAAATAATTTCAAAACAAATTTTAATTAAAAAAATGTAATGCTCCAGAGATGATCTGCAGACTGGTAAAAGAAAGTAAGCAAAACAAAATAAACAAACAGAAACCAAACTCTTATGGGAATACAAACCTTTAAAGACAGAAGAGTCCTTACTTACCAACTTGTTTGGTTTCTTAATCTGAACTTGGGAAATAGAGGCCTAGAAGTGTAATGACTTGCCCAAGATTAGGCTTGGGACCTGGGACTCTGATTACCAAACAGTCTTGGTCCCAGACACCCCTCCTGAATTCCACAGCAAACAGATGCACTAACCTGTAATTCCCTAGAAGGGAATGCAGGAACTATTTCCTTATCTGAGCACAAATATTTCACTTCCATGATTTCACTGCTTCTCTGCACCTAATAAAGCTACTATCACAAAGCTGGGAGAGTAGCTTTGATTTTCAAAGGCTAAATTAAAAATGCATTTGTGCAACCTTGGAATGAAGTGATTACGTATAATAGTTCCTCTAGAATTACAGACATTGCAGAGTGAGGTAATAGACGTTGGCACGAAGCCTTACAGTTATAACACACATTTCATTACTTAGCTTGATCACAGCAATGATTTTGTGTAACAGGGGTGTTATGGCCATCTCCATTTTATGGACAAGGCATCTAAGGCTCAAGAAAGCTAAATAACTAACCCAAAGTCAGAAAATTAGCAGATAGCAGAACAAGGACTCCTACCTAGATTTTCTATCCTTGGGTAATGCTGCCTTTTCTTCCTATTATTGTGATATTCTGATACTGACCTAAAGATGTTAGTACTCAGAGTACAACTCCAGGATGTGAAGTCTACTCTCTAGACCTAAAGTGAGGCCCAAACTAACCACCCCTGCTCTAGACCTTCTCTGTACCACCCAACATTTGTACAATATGGTCTTATTTTTTGTGACTAATCAAATTACAATCATTTATAGGGCTGTCTTATACAATAGATATCTTATTTGTAAAAGTTGTCCCTTTTATCCTATACATATATTGAACTGTCTTATCTGGTGGCTTCTTTGACATGTAAAGGCTTCTGGATTTAGATATCTAGAAGTTCCTATAAGGCACTGGCAAGTAGGTTTGTGTCAACAGAGAAAAAGAATTGGTTCTTCTGGAAGTAAGAGAAATAGGATAAATGTACAGCTTTTCTTCTTCTTCTTCTTCTCTTTTTTTAAAAAATATTTTATTATTTCCAGAGAGAGGGGAAGGGAGAGAGGCAGAGAGGGAGAAAAACATTAACGTATGGTTGCCTTTCACTGGCCTCCAGCTACAGACCTGGCTGGAGACCTGGCTTGCAACCTCGTTATGTGCCCTGTCTGGGAATCAAACCAGCGACCTTTGGGTTTGCAGGCTGGTGCCTATCTTCTGAGCCACTAGCCAGGGCTGAAATGTACAGCTTTTCTGACTAAACATGCGATAACATGAGGTTTATGCAGTTGCCTGTCATAGTGACATACAAGTTTAATTACAATGTAATTCATGTCTGTCTCTCTTCAATTATTCAATACTGTGGTATCAAATACATTAGGCTTAAAATAAGTTGGATTGAAGAAAAATAAATGAGAAATGATAATCAATAGCACTAGCTCCTGGTCCGGCTACTAATTTTCACTACCCTCAAGTGAGTTATCATTATGCTAATAGATGAGGATGAACTATTTGTGGGGTGGGGAGATGACTTTAAAACACCTTTGTCTGGATTCTCCAGTTTCTATATTCTTCTTTTCTTAAAGAAACTTAAAGGCCCAACAGATTGAAATTCAAGCCTGACATGTTATGTGTGTTGAACTACGAAAGAATTTCAGTTTGGGAACTGCTCCGTCAAAAGAGCAGGAGCAAACTGAAAACATCGAAGACCAGCCAGAAACATCCAGTGAAGTACTTATCACATACTGACTATTGTAGGTGATTGAAAACAGAACAGGGTTCTGTGAGATTATACAAGGTGGAAAAAAGGAAGAACAGAAAGATGAATCAGGTTAGAAGAGATGTAATAGGAGAGTCACTGCTAAAACATCTGAGTTACAGGTCTCTCTTAACTGTTCTCTCAACACTTAGCTTAAGTGTCTTATTATATAGTCTAGAGAAATGCCACTATTTATTGAACGTGGCTTGTGTGCTTCCTCTCTGGTGGGGAATCTCCTTCACTGTGAGCAGGAAGGTTAAGTTCAAATTTGAGATTTTTCCATGCCTGACTGTGCTCCTTCATAAGGCAGGCGCACTTCTCATGTGCTTCTCTTAGAGAGATCATGGTAAAGCACCAGCTCCAGAGGATATTGAAGTCTGATAGGTCTCTGTGCTTTAAAAAAAAAAATAATATTAAAGTTAGAAGGCCTATCTTACCCTGAATTCTGGACAGCACAAGATGAAGTTTGGCAGGCTAATGGAGGGAGAGAAGGTGGAAAAGAGGAACACAGGGGAGATATTCCACGCAGAGGGTGCAGCATGTGTAGGGGCATGGCCGTGTGGGGAAGAATGCCAGGTTTACAGAGAACAGCAATAACTAAGCATGGTTCACTAGTTTTACATATATTTGTTGAGCACCAGGGTCAGGCATTGTTCTAAAGATTATAATGATGCCCAACCGAATAAGATCCCTACCCTTATGGATATAAAGGAGTGAGGAGAAGGAGACATACACTAAAAAATAAAGTAATATGAAAACATCAGACAGTGATCAGTACTGTGCAGAGAATGAAAGTGGCTGCCTTTAGACTGGGTCATCAAGGAAGTCAGGATTATTAAATGGAGATCTGGGGACAAGGAGTCAGTCATACCAAGAGCACTGGGGACAGGGAGTAACTAGTGCAAAGGTTCCAATGCAAGGAGCTTGAGAAGAGAAAGAGGGGAAGGAAATGTGTCTTGTACTGACAGCCAACATCCAGGGATACTTCTTACATCTAAATGGGAAAATGGAAGCATTTCTTAACATGGCTTCAGCTTGAACAAAACTCTAAATAATTTTTTCCTGGTCTTTTGCGCTATCTATAGATGTGAGATATCCATCTACCCAAGTATTCACTAAGATAGGTTTAAACCTGGTTTCCAAACTCCTGCCTGTCCTCCTTACCATCAGCCTGGCTCCCCTTTCCCAGGACATGGCCAACAGATAAGCCATGTTCCCAAGGCCATTGTCAACATGTCTCTCTAGTACATGAGCAGAAACCTACCTCTCTTGCCTACCTTCTGGCCAGGAAGAAACACTGGTGGAAAGCAAATATGGCAGAGGTGCTAAAATGCTGGAGCTAAATTCGTAACTATCAGCATCAGAAACATGGTTTTAAAAGGAGAAATTTCATTTCTAAGGCTTGTTGCTGTCAGCAAGTTCCAAGAAACATTGGTCATTGCTGTAGCAACTGATTTCACACAATAAGGAGAAATCATAAGAGTATATTAGCTCCTCCTGAAGAAAGCTATAGCTGTCTGTGATCAGTGTTCCCCATTTCCTCTAATGATGCTGGCACTGCCCTGATCTTTTGCCCTTCCTTACCCACTCTGGATAATTCAAGTCTTCTGAGCTCTCTCATTTTTGTCCCTAAAGAGGATGGTCCTAGCTCTGGCTGGTGGCTCAGTGGATAGGCGCCAGCCTGCAAACCCAAAGGTAGCTGTTTCAATTCCTAGCCAGGGCACATAACCAGGTTGCAAGCCAGGTCTCCAGCCAGGTCCGTAGCTGGAGGCAGGTGAAAGGCAACCATACATTGATGTTTCTCTTCTTCTCTGTCTCTCTCCCTTCCTCTCTCTCTTGAAATAATAAATAAAATCTTAAAAAAAAAAAAAAAAAAAAGAGGATGATCCTGCCCTATATAACTAAGTCATTTGTATGCTGTTATGAGCCTTCAAAGACAAGATACTGGAGGTTGTCGGTGTAAGAAAATGAGAACAAGAATCACAGGGTTCAGAGTTTAAAGTTCTGGGCTTGGGCACCGGCAATACCAGTTAGCCATGTGATCCTTAAGCAACTTATTCAACCTCTCTGTACTTCTGTTTCCCCGTCTGAAAATGCTATTAACAATACTCTCCCTCATGAAACCAGCATGTGGAACAAAGTTAAGTAATAGGTATAAAAATACCTAGTCAGTGAAAAAGCCACACAAACATCAAGTATTTGCCTGAAGCAAGTGATCTTTTCTTCATTTTAGGAGAAAACCTTCCAAAATTATGATATTTATTTAAAGTCTTTATCATGGTCTTCGGTTTACTCTACCTTCTATTAGAGAATTCAAGGAGGAAGGTCCATGAAAATACTGAGCAAATCTAGTTCTGGTACTGCCTCTTTCACCATTAGTAGCCATGTGATCTGAGACGCTTAAGCCTCAGCTTTTATTGATTAAAATGAAGATAATAACACCCTTGATTTGGTACACAGGTCGAATAACATACAGGCATACTTCAGAGATATGGCAGGCTTGGTTCTAGGGCACCGCAGTCAAGCGAGTATTAAAATAAGGCCAGTCTTAATCTTTTTGCTGGTGGAGGGTCTTCCTTTCAATTTGTAAAAAATGCAACATCTGTGAAGCATAATAAAGTGAAGGGCAATAAAATAAGGAATGCATGTATCTTTGAAATTCTTTGGAAAATAATAAATGTAGGAATATACATTTGAACATCCTTATATACATATGTATATATTTGAGATGATTATGGAGTCATAATTTGAGTTGGAGGTTCAATTCTTTTCCGCTGAAAGTTTGCCATCAACAATCTTTATATCGAAAGAACTCTGAGATGAACTTCAGTGAATGTCTATTTTTTTTTTTTTTAATGTCTTCCTTTTTAAGGAAGGTGCAAAGTGAGATAAAAATAATCTCCTTTTTTGTAGATATGCTAAATGCCAGGGATTATTGATTTATCATCCCTGGTAGATTAAAGATAACTGTAGATTCTTTGCATTCCTCCCATTGAGAGGTGAAGGCTATATCCCTTTCCCTTGAATCTGCCAGGCTGGGGTAAGGATGCCTCTGAAAACAATGTCAACAGAATATAGCAGAAAGGAAGCCATCATGCCCACTTCCAAACAAGGCCTTAAAGAGGCCCAAGCTGGTCATCTGGAGAGACTATAGGAGAGAGTTGTCTAGCTACCCCCAGTGTCTTCTTGTTCTCACGACTCCTGTCACACTAGCTGAACCTCAAGGGTGGTGGTGCAGAGGTGAGCTGTACCTGCCGTACTTAGTGTCTGAATCCCTGACCCACAGGTTCAGAGATATAAGAATAATAACCTGCTTTAAGCCACGACATTTTAGAGTGGTTTTCACAGCAACAAATAACTGGAAAATGACCCAAACATGAAATGGCAATTTATAAGAGTGTGTCACTGAAATAAAATTTCAACCCAAAAGTTGCTTCAGTTTTAGAACAGAAAAACATTTTTCTATGGCTAGCTGCTGGTGGGTGCCTGAGAAATTATGGCAAACTGGAATGATCCTCAGTATTTCCCAGTACAGTGAAATAAGGGAAAAGCCTCGTCAAGTTTTATAAAGCAACAAAATCTATGTGGGCTAAATCTCTTAAGCAGAAATGCAACAGAAAGAGAAAAAAAAAAAGTCTAATAAAAGCCTTCAAAAAGTTTTGGGGTGAGGGAAAGAGGGTTCTGGATTACCTTCAAGGTTAAGGTGAAACTCATTAATTAGATGATAACTTAAAAACTGTATAAATACTGTACCATTCATTCAAAATCATGTAGACCACTAAAGACAAATTACTTCTAGAATATATTTGGCAAATAACTGTGCAACCCCACAAGAGGTAAGTTTAGAAGATTCAGATAAAAAAAATTTTAAATTTAAAATTTCTGTATGTTAAAATGTTTTGACATATTACAAAACTTTTCTATAGCTAGAGAGGCACTGCCCCTCCTGGGGCTAGCCAATTCTTAGAGATAGCAAAGGCGCCTGCTGGGAGCAGGCCTTTACTATGCAAGCTAACCTGCTCCAGAGTCAGACCTTCTCTATCAGGCCCTTACAACCAAGGAGGCAAAATTTCTCCACCTTTATTATGCCAGGACCAGTTTTACCAGGCAACTAGCCCTGGTAAACCTCTATAGCCCAAGGCCAAACTAGTCAATCCTAAACTAGTCAATCCTAAACTATTATGTCCTGCCTTGCCTTTCCCCACAGAAATCCCAGTAAAGGCTATGGCTTCTTTTATCATACTATATCCAACATCATTCAAAAGGTCACACGCTCAAAGACTTAGCTGAAATCAAGAGTAGCTGGTGGAAATTTGATGCAGGTGAGATTAGGCTAGTTTGGTAACCATGGAATTATTTATGGAGAGGTTTTTACTTGCTCCAAGAGCTAGCTTTTCCTAGCTGGTGCACCGATGTCTGTGAGGCCCACCCAGTTTGGAAGTGGAGGTGTCAGCATGTCTCCCATCATGGTTGGAAAACCAACCCAGAAACCCTAGGGGTACCATGAAGGGAGATAAGTGATGTCATCTTCCTTCTAAAGGAAAACAGGCAAGGAACTGCAGGAAAGAGAACCACAGCTATTTAATTCCAAAATTCAGTTTCTCATATAGTCTAGCAAAAAAAAGTTGTGTGGCTTTTTAAGGACCCGCTTCAATTAGTTCTTATAAATAAAACATCTAAGTGGTTGTGTAGTTTTAAAAAGCACACCCAATTTTAAGTTGTAAAGGCTATGTAGCTTCTGAAAATGAGTTAGGAAAACTACATCAATTAAGGTGATAAGCATATACATACTGCAATAGAAATACAAGATAAGAGTCAACTTCTTGTCTGGTAGTACAAACCAAATACGGTTTATTAATTACCCATGTTAATTGAAAGGAGATGGTGAAAAATACACAAAGGCATGACTCACTTCTATCTTGAAATGCTTTATTATTCTCTACTATGGGCAGAAATCAGATTTTATATCTTCTAAATTTGCAAGCACGGTGTCTTTATTTTTCTCTAAGAAAGGCAACAGTGAAAATAAATGAACTGAGGTCTTTCAACCCTTTACAGATCTTGTATTTGTCTCCTGGTGGTAGGTCAATGAAGCAAGAGGCAAACATGAATGACTCAATGGAATGCAGGAGAACTTTGGAGCTGTAATTAAAAGAATTACATGTCTGCCATTTGGTGCTTTTAATTTGGGAGGTCAGTGGCTTAAATCACCTACTTCATAGCATGAGTAATGCACAGAAAGTCTGTGTTGTGGCCACACTTAAAAGGACTCTGCCACCCAGACTGAAGCTGAGTGGCACTTTCTTCACTTGATTAAAATACTGAAGTTATTCCTATGATTACCTATTGATGGTTGCCTTATTTAAACATCTGGCCATTGGGACCTTTCTACCAGCTTCTTCAAATAGACTTTAAGCTGCCATTCAAGCATTTTAAATTACTATTATCTCCTAAATAAGGGGCCAAGAAAGGGTTTCATGTATCTGGGTTATGCCAGCTGGCTTGAAATGAAAACTTCTCTCATCATGTCAATTTTTGGACATCAAGCTATAAAAACGGTCTATCTGGTCAACCCAAGCAATTGTCTGGTGGTTGAGCCACCAGATTGCTGTCTCCTTCCCAGAACAGTTTTATTAGTTCTTATTAGCAAACCACTTGTTGACTGAATATGCTGTGAGTATAAAGGCCCATTGCCTGTCTAGCCTATTCGGTAAGCAGGTCATTAGGGTTAGTGGCCTTCTTGCCAAGCCATTGACCTTTTTTCAAGCAATGGATAAACCCATAGGAACACCTATGACTGGGATTCTGTCATTTGCCAATGTCAGCTACGCAGCTAGTTTGGCACAGTTTTGCTTTAACAAGTGGAAAGTTCACAGTTTGGCAATGGCAACCCAAAGCTATTCCTTTATTTCTAATGGACTCTTGTACTGATAGACCCAGATGATGTCCTCTTTTTCCTTAATCTTCAATACAATTTCCTTAACATCATCCCACCTTAAACTCTCTCAAGGCCAAATGGTTGAGTATGTAATTTTTATGCCTCTCTATTGACTAATTTATCTATGTGTTTAATGTAGACTGAATGTTCACTAATTGGAGTTCTACAATTTCAAAACAAATAGAAACATAGGAGATAAAATGTGAAAGTTCCCTTTAGCTTTCCTAATTTTACTTTCCTCTCTAGAGAGAACTACTGTTAAAAATCTGTATTTCCATCCATAGCTGGAGGTAGGTGAAAGGCAACCACCCATTGATGCTTCTCTTTCTTTCTACCTCTCTCTCCCTTCCCCTCTCTCTAAAAAGAAAAAATAAAATCTTTTTAAAAATCTGTATTTCCATAGCTTAAAAATGCATACATATGTACACACACATACACAGACTATGCATTATGTTCTAAACATGTAACACAGAGATGTTGGGAATGTGTGTGTGTTTCTGTGCTATTTGAGATAGGGACCTCATGAGGTTAAGAAGTATACGTAAATTACTGAAAATTATACCAAATGTTCTCTTTTAATTCTCACTCTGATCTTTTTGTTTATAGAAATTTATCTGAGTTTGCAGAAATAAAACACCACTGCACTCACAGTCTGCCATCCCAGAGGCTTCGTAAATATTCTTCTCACTCATTCATTCAAAAAATATTTATTGGGGCTAGACCAACTTCCAGAAACTGCACTAACAAAGAGTATAAAATGAAGATGGCCTTACCCTTGAGTCCAAAATACACAGGATTAAAATAAACATGTGTGCTATTTTTCCAAATGAAGTTTTAATTTTTTTTAATAAAATTACCTCTAAAGGGAGGTAGGCGAGAGTACAGGGAGGTAAATGGTGATGGAAGGAGATGTTACTTGGAGTAATGAACACACAACACAATATATAAATTATGTATTATAGAATGGTATATCTGAAACCTATATGACTTTATTAACCAATGTCACCCCAATAAATTCAATTTCAAAAAAGAAAGAAAGAAAGAAAGAAAATGACCTCTAAAATCCTTTTGGTTAAAAACATTTTTTAAAAAATTGTATAAACTATCAGGGGCTACAATAATAATTTTCAAACATTAGCCTTCCCAAGCAACAAGACGTGGCAGCTCAGTATCAGTGCATGTCTCCCCAGGAGAGCCCTAAGAAGGGACTTTTCAAGTAACTCGAGAAACTTTGGGTGGCTTTCACATCATACTGGCCACACACACACAGGGCTGGCTTGATGTAAGAATAGTTTGGGAGCACTCTGTTTTTCACTTGTTTATAATTGAAGCCAGCTCAGTCAGAATGTGCTGATGTGGCTCCTGGTTCAGGAGCAGGGGAAGAAGCGACCTAGAGGCCCATCTCACATCTCGGGAAATAATGATGCAGGTTCCAAGAGCTGAGGAGTTCACAGGTTAACAACAACTTTAACGCCATTCTTTCCCACTCATCTCAGTAGAAGACAGTTTCTTGCTCCTTTTTCCAATTGGGAAGAAAAAGAAAGTGACTTTGGAATGTGCTACAGATGGGATTTTATAGCTGCCACTAACTCAGTTTTAAGAACGGCATCTTCTGGTGAGAGAAAAATTATACAACAAATGTCCGATTGCTTTCCTATGTAGAGTGAAAGTCCAGTTGTAAATTACACTGACTACTTAAAGTGTGGCATGACCTACAAGTGACCTTTTGCCTTCCATCAGTGCAGCCAGCCTGCACTCCCCCACCAGTGTCACCATAGATACTGTGTTACTGAAGGAATGAGGGTTGTAGCAGGACTTACGTAACCCACAGGCCCGTCTCCATCCTGGCCCTCTGCTCAAATTAACATTAAGCAGTATATAATTCAGAAGGGGGGAAATGCGATCATAGCTTTTGCCCCCACACTGCTATGAAATTCCAGGCTTTTATGTGCAGGAAGCTCCATGTTGATCTTGGCCTTCCCATGGGTTAAAAATCTTGTTTAAATGTTGCAGCCTTAGAATAGTCTTTGAGGTTTTTCTATGTTGTTTTATAAAAGGCTTCTGCCTGATTATTTACAGATGCTGTCTATGAGAAAGCTGAAAATAGTCTCACTACAAATGCTGAAAGTTGGACTCAGGCTTCCTTTACTATTTTATGGTGAACAGTTCAACAGCACTCAAACCTGAAGGTTGGCCTGCTTACCTGGCTTTGAAATGGGGTTCCTGTCAGTGTCCTCAGCATTGAGGTTTTTGTTGACGTGACCTCAGCCTGACAGGGAGTACATCAATGTACTCATTCAACATATACTCATTGAGTCCTACTACGTGTCAGGTCTTTGTGCCAGGGGCTGGGAATACAGAGATTAAAAACCAGGGCTCTGTCTTGAGGAGCTCAGTCTAAGGAGAGACAGTAAATCAACCACCAACTAGAAGACAGTATAGCAAATGTTGTTACAGATAAGCAAGGTACATAGGGTCCCCTCACAGGGCACAAGGAAGGAGAGGAGGTGAACAGGGAAGTCAGCTGAGTTACTCAAGCCACCTTACTCGTAACAAATAAGGTGGGACAATCAAGGTTGGTTCCCTTGTCTCAAACTTTTTCCTTCTTCAAGTCAAAATCAAAACACCAGAAAAACTAAAAACAAAACTGTATAGGAAAACATATTTCCCAAAGAAACCTCAAACAAGAGTTTGATCTCCAAAATATATGAAGAGCTAATGCGACTCAACATCAGGGAGACAGACAGCCCAATTAAAAAATGGTTAAAGGACCTGAACAGATACCTCTCTGAGGAGGACATACAAAGGGCCCAAAGGCATTTAAAAGAATGCTCAACAGCACTAGCCACCAGAGAGAGATGCAAGTTAAAACCACAATGAGATACCACCTCACACTTGTCAGAATGGCAATCATCAACAAATCAACAAACAAGTGTTGGCGAGGATGTGGAGAAAAGGGAACCCTGGTGCACTGTTGGTGGGAATGCCACTGGTGCAGCCACTATGGAAAACAGTATGGAATTTCCTCAAAAATTTAAAAATGGAACTGCCTTTTGATCCAGCGATTCCACCACTAGGATTATACCTGAAGAACCCTGAAACATCAATTCAGAAGAACCTATGTACCCCTATGCTCATAGTGGCACTATTTATGATAGCCAAGTGCTGGAAACAGCCTAAGTGCCTACCAGTGGATGAATGGATCAAAAAACTTTGGTACATTTACACAATGGAATACTACACAGCAGAAAGAATGAAGAAGCCCTTATCTTTTGAGACAACATGGAGAGTATTCTGTTTAGTGAAATAAGCCAGTCAGTGAAAGACAAATACCATATGATCTCACCCATTTCAGGACAATAATGAACAAAACAAACAAATAAGCAAAACAGAACCAGAGACATGAATACAAAGAACAGACCTTCAGTATGCAGAGGGGAGGGGGGAGAAGGAAGCAAAGAAGGGGAGCAGTTTAGTCAAGGAACTAGCATGGATAACTCATGGACATGGACAACATGTGGGATTGACTGTGTGGGGGGATGGGGAGGGTGGGGAATGGGAGAGCAGGGGGGGAAATGGGATGAATGTAATACAACAACAATAAAATTAATTTTAAAAAATCAAACTCAGGCCTTCACCTCTTAAGGGGCAAAAATCTAATATTTCAGATTAAGAGACACCCCATTCTTGTTCTTCAAAATCTGTAGAGAAGAACTTGGCAAAACCTTCATCAATGTGTCGTAGTCAGAAAGCTCTTCAGTGCCCATAACAATTATCCTTGAGCTGTTGTGAACTTACTTTCTCCTGTACCAAACAGCCTTGGTGGAAATTGGGCATCTATGGAAGCATCTGTCCATACTTAGTTGTGCCCCCACCTTCTCATTTCCAGACTAGCAGTCCCAGCCCTTCCCACTCAGGGCTCCTTCATCCCCTCTCAGTGTTTTCCATGTCATGTCCTGGACTCCCTCCAAACCCTTCATATCCCTTCTCAATTACAAAACCCAGAACTGGGCCAGGAAAGGAGTGTGCTGGGCCAAAGACTTTCCTTCCCAATTCCTGCAAATTCCTTAGAGTCTCCACAGGCTGGTTAAACGAGTCTCTTTTTAAGTGATAACCAGGGGAGACTCTTGGGATGACAGCACTGGAGAAAGAGATTGAGGAGAGTAAAATACAGCCCTTATAGGTTTAATTAGGGACACATGGCCCCCATGGTCATCAACATTACCATTCCTGACACTGCTTACTTCTCTCTGGAGCCATCAGGACATGTGGGTGAATATTGGAGAAGTGCTTTTGCATTAGCAGTAGTACCATAAATCACTGTTCCTCAGTTAAAGACTTCTCCATGTGATTTACCACTTGAAGTAATAATGACCTGGTGAGTTAAAGAACTCACCACTCCATCTGTTGTTCATGGTTTTATCTTAAAGAAAAATGAACCAAACTCTTAAGTTGAGAGTTATAATATAACCACATCCAATCTTGGTATAACATTTTTTATTTTCCAAAGTAGTTTTCTACATATCACCTCATCTAATTCTCACAATAACTTTGTTCAGTGAATCTTAAATACACCAACTTGGAGCTAAGAAAATGAAGGTAAAATGTATTAAGTGACTTGCTCAAGGTCATATAAAAAGTATCAGAGGCAGGGTACAAAGGCCTAAGCCCTCTATTTTATACTATAACTACTTTTTCATTGCATTATTTTATTGGTTCTCAAAACATTACCAGGATGCAAATAAAGAATTATCAATAATAAAAATTGTGTAGGAAATAATTATGAAATTTTGAAATGGATCAGAATGATGAATGGGAGTTACCAATGAAAAATAAGTTGTTACCTAGCACACCTATTCTAGGTTATCCGATTCTATGACGTCTTGCTCGTTTTGTGGTTTCAGACTATTTTGCAACTTGTAATTTGTAGATATGAGAGCAATGTAAATGATAACTGGCCATAGATATGCAAATGTCTTTTATTCCACCAGAAATTAATTTATTTTCCGTTCCCTGTGGAAGGAGCCAGATTTGCATGAACTAAGCCAATTCGGTTATCATTCCTGATTGCCTATGCATATGCCTGCCCTTTGAACTTGTTGTAATATTTTACGGATTCTTTCATTATCTAATGAGTTAAATAAAGCCTTGATATGTTTGTTTGATATTTGTACAACAGTCATAATTTCACCTTCTAAAATAACTATCCTTTAACAACCAAGCACATTTCTTGGGCACTCAGTTATAAGTCTTGACTAGGGGCTTTTCATATATTTAATTCTCACACCCGTAAGGCGGGCACTCTTATTATCTCCATTTTCTAGATGAGAAGACAGAGATTCAGAAAGATTAAATAACTTGCTCAAGGTTCCACCATCAGTAAAGGAGGGAACACTTCTCTCGTTTCTCTACAAGGCCATCACTATTGAATTTTTTGTTGGAGTCTGCACTATCTGGAACTAAATAATTTCCTAGGGCAGCAGGGTCCCTGACTGGGATGGACATATGAGCATATGAGTCCCTCAAAGCAGCTGTGGATGGAAGTCTGCAGTTCACGCACTATGAGGTTCAAATCATTCTCCTTTCGGATGTTGACCAACATCCTACTGATAGACAATTGTACTCCCACACAGTACAAGTCAATGGAAGATGGTGTTCTGGAAACAGCACTGGCCCAAAAGTTACAAGACATGCATTCTTGCCCTGGCTCAGGTACTGACAAGCAGTATAACCCTTTGCACTTGTTTTCTGTTCTTGTTGGTAAAGTGAGGATAATTGGATGAAAAGAAGGATGAGTAGGAGAACAAATTCAACTCTGCCCACATGCTAACAAAGACAATACGCATGAGGCAGGTTAGTATCATATGTGGGTCCCTGACCCTTGTTATTAAACCTGGGCCTCAAAGTGTGGGGAGGATCCCATTTTAAAACTGGGAAAGAAGCAAGAATCCAAAGGAAGAAGAGGGAGAAGATACCAGCTGGTTGGGCATTATTCTGTAAAGCGAAAGGTGGCCAGTTTGAGCCCCAGTAAGGGCACATGCCTGGGTTTCAGGTTCAGTCCCTGGTCCAGGCACATATGAGAAGCAACTGATTGATATTTCTCTCTCACATCAATGTTTCTCTCCCTCTCTTTCTCACTGCTTTCCCCCCTCTCTCTAAAAATAAATAAAATCTTTTAAAAACTACCTTAAATAAAGTATTATTCCCCAAATGAAACAGCATGCATTTAATTAACTAAAAACTATTATCTTTTTGAGACTTAAATTAAAAATTATAAACCAATATAAATTGAGAGAATAATAATTAAGACACCAAATATAATGGTTTTCAATTAAGATTTCATTAACTTAAGTTTTCCTCCCTTTGGATTAAGTTACATCAGGCCAAAATGAACTTGCCCTAGAGCAGATTCTCTAAGGAATCAATGTTACATTTACTAGGGAACACAAACACAGGATTTTTTAAAAGATATTTTTTAACCAGATGGAAAGCTTTACTTTAAAAATGTAAAAGGTCATTAAAGCTCCCTTTTTGGAGGTAATCATAATTTTTTTAACAGGCCAAAGTGAATATTCTTAGCATACAAGTGAGACTTTTAAGTCTTTAAAATGCAGCGGGGAGTAATTTTTCCTAAGCAGTAAGGAAGAAAATCCCTCTGAGATTGTAAAGCCACAGAATTTGAGACTAAAAATTTAGTCTCATGTCAAGATGCTGTTAGTTAACCATATGCTCTAATATGTGTTTGGGTATGTTTTCTTAACAAAAGCATTTTGCCTTGTCCATGGTAATGATGAAGATGTCAAAGTATTTAAGTTATTGTTAGAATAATGTGTGCCATACTAGACAAGCTCTATGCTTGGATGATTTGATAGTAAACATTGTAAGCTATTTTCTCCTGCAATGCATTACCGACACCAGCCAGCAAAGAATATGCACCAAAATGAAAGGGAAGGCCAGACTACATAATGGTAGATGTGGATGTTATTGTCTAATTCCAGGCTCATGTGAATTAATAACATCTTGATGAAGAACCAGGAAGGCAGAAGCCCTACAATCTATGTGAGATTCTCCACCACTCCATTTATTCTAGCACCCTTTACTCTCTAATCCTGGTTGCCCTAATTTTACTTTATTTTATTTTTTTAAGATTATTTATTTGGTTAATTATTATTTTTAGAGAGAGAGGAAGGGAGAGAGGCAGAGAGGGTGAGAGACATCAATGTATGGTTGCCTTTCACCTGCCTCCAGCCACAGATCTGGCTGGAGACCTGGTTTGCAGCCTGGTTATGTGCCCTGGCTGGGGAATCAAATCAGTGACCTTTGGGTTTGCAGGCCAGCACCTTATCCACTGTGCAACCAGCCAGGACTATGTTTATTTCTTTAAAAAATTTGTATCCTCACCTGAGGATACATTTTATTGATTTTAGAGAGATAGGAAGTGTGTGTGTGTGTGTGTGTGAGAGAGAGAGAGAGAGGGAGAGGAGAGGAAGAGTAACATCAATGTGAGAAAGCAACATCAATTGGTAGCCTCCCTCCCATATGTGCCCCTACTTGGGATCAAACCCACACGCTTGATATGTGCCCTGACCAAGAAATGAACCTGCAACCTTTGGTGTATGGGTCAACACTCCAACCAACTGAGCTACTTGGCCAGGGCTTATGTTTATTTTTTCAAGCACTCAGGAGAGTACCTAGCATGTAGTTGGCTCTTAATAAAATCACAGTTGAAAAATAAACAACTCATTGATGGTGGAGAAGGGGATTGTAAAGAACAACTGCAGTTTCTAGCTTGGGTAAACAGTGATGGCAGGGATGACAGTGGGAATTCATGAGGAACAGCACACTGTAAGCAAGATACCGAGTTTGATTTTGGACATGTTGGGTTTGAAGTCTTATTACAGTATACATTTTGGTGGAGATGTCCAGGAAGTAGTTATGGAAACTCAGTCAGAACTCAGGGGAAGTACCAGGGCTCCATTCACATTCACTGGTCTGTGGTTCCATTACACAGAAGGGGATGTTGGAAAAGCAGCAGCAACAGCAGTGGTGATGGCAATGGTCATGATGATGAGGTGCTAATAATGCTTCTAAACCATTGTCATATGCCATTTATATATGAGATACCAGAATTATATACGGAGCTTAGATAAGTTACTTGTGGTTTGTCACAGCCCATACTTTAACCACTTTACTAAAACCCAAGCCAACCCAGTAAGACTTGAGAAGTATAAGGAAAGCATAACATTAAATATATATCTTTTCTATATGTCTATCTACACTCAGGTCTGAAACAGGATCCATGGTGAACCTGGACTTGATTATGTCCATTCACTAACTTCATTAATTTATTCATTCATTTACTAACAAATATTTATTCCATTCCAGGTACTATGCCAAGTGCTGGCATCTACACTTAAAGAGCTGGTGTAGTAGTTCTGAAATCTACATTAAAATAAGTACTAAATAATGTTATCATCATCAATAACAATAATAACAACAGGGATTTATAAAACACAGTGAAAGAGGCTACAGATTATCGTGGATACTCCTACTGTAAAAGGAGCCTTGTGTCCAGAAATTCAAGTTCAGCTCAGCTACTATCCTGGCAACAAAACCTCATGTAGCCTGGCTGGGTCTCAGTACCCTTGAACAAAAAATAAAGGGTAAGATTACAGTTAGTTCTGCTATATTGCCTGTTTTGAAAACACCAGTTTTTTCCAACCCATTTTATATGTTAAAGAACCTAGTATAAAGGAACCATGGACATGGACAACAGGTGGGAGTGATTTTGGGGGGAATGGGTGGGTGGGGAGGGGGACAGAGGGAAGCAAAAAGGGGATGGATGTAATACAACAACAATAAAATTAAAAAAAAAAACAAACAATTTGAGCATAACATGAATTTTACTTTTTGCTTATATACCATTTCTTCGGTAACAAACAGTGAATGCAGGAAACTTCAGCCATCTGAACTGAGCCATGCTAGAACACACAAAACATACACATACACTTTAAACACCAACCAGCTACCTGAGTGTTATGAGCTGCACTCTGGTTTTAGAACTTCCTTCCATCCCTTCACAAAAACTCACAAGTTATGACCCTTCCAGTACCTCCTTCCTTAAGTGTCTTTTCAAAGTAAAGTGCCATGTTCACTGTAGTATTTATATATTGCTTAACCATTTAATATGTGTAAAACTGTTAACATGTTTATTAAAACTTTATCTCTTTTTGGAGTAAAAAGGGGATGGATGTAATACAACAATAAAATTTTAAAAATAAATAAATAAAACTTTATCTCTTTTTAAATAGGTTACTGGTAGAGTTTTTAAATTTTGTGTCCCTTATTCCAGTTTTCCCATCAGCTCACGGTTTTCCTCACATAGTGTAGTAGTTTTAAGGAAGGCTGTTTGTTTCATGCAGAATTGACTGCACTCAGATCACTTTCTTTTTTTAAATATTTTATTTATTTATTTTTTAGAGAGAAGGGACAGAGAAAGAAACATCAATGTGTATTTCAAGTACCCCCAACTGGGGACCTGGCCCAAAACCCAGGCATTTGCCCTGACTAGGAATCAAAACAGCAACACTTTGGTTAACAGGCTCTCAATCCACTGAGCCACACCAGCCAGCTCAGATCATTTTCAAACTTAACGTTCAATTGCAAGGAGGAGCACCTTCTTCCTTGCACTTGGAAATTCAGCACCTTAGAAAGGCCATCCTTTGGTTTCCTGCCTCATCAGAGGATGCTTGGGTTTCATTTAAGGCAGAACTGATATGGGCCCAAGAAACTTAATATGGTCTAAAGACTATTTGAGAGCTGCTACCAGTTTCTCCTCTGAGACTCCTATGGTAACTGAATAATTAATTGGTCTCTTAGAAGGTTCTGGCATCCCCAGGAGGCTTGAAGTCAAGTTGTTGCTCAGCCTAGAAGCTAATCAGCTCTAGGGGTCACCACTTACAGACAACAAAAGACTTTACAGGCCTGGTCTGATCACTACATCCTGAATCTTGGTATGTCCTGCTTATTAAAATGCTGAAGAAAAGATGTGCTTGTGACAGTTAATCTAAATATAATTAAGAGATAGTGAAAAGAAAAAAGAACCCTGCAAAGTCTACCATAAAAATCAAAAGTGAGTCAGTACACAAATGTGAGGCCATAATTATTATTACTAATAGAATGTTAATGAAATATTATCCACAAATCATTAATCTATACTCATTGGCTGGGAATAAGGAGTACAAAATATTAGAATATATGCTTTCTATTGATAACAAACTACTGTGAAATGTACCAACAAGTGAAAGTGGTTCAAGGTATCATCTTAAAATGTAAGAAACAAAGAATATATACAATGTTTAAAATTGCAGATTTAAAAATACATAAACAAATATGGCTGATAATGATCCAGAAATATAAATGCAGTAACAAAGTATTTGCATGGCAAATCTTCATAATCAACTATGAACTAGGTCTGGCTGGCTGTCTATATTTCTATCACCCATGTTTCTGTATTATCTCAGCACTTACATATGGCTCATTCTTCCTCCACAAGGCCTCTTTTGGCCATCTACCTCAAGACAAGTCTTTGTCACTGCCACTATCTCCTGCCAAGTATGATGCAATATACTGTCAAGCTCAAATTCCAATCTCAGATACCTCCTCTATTCATACTGCCAATAGAATTATCTTTGCAAAGCTCATGTTTGAAGCTCACTCTCCCTTGCAATCACACAGTAGCTACCTTTTCCTTACAGACTCCTTCAGGTGGCCTTTAATGCAAACATCATTCCTACTGCTCCTCACTGATTGGGTCTAAACCATCTTTTTCTGTTTCATCTCATACTAGCCATGTACACATCCCACAAATGAGCCAAATCACTTGCCATTCCCAGAAGTACCCTATCTGGTTCCTCCTCCAAGGCCAATGCTCATCATTTGCTCATCTTGCAATGTCAATCTTGTCTTCCTTGCATATTGTCTCACTGACTTCTCTAATCTTGACTAACAACTTTTAAAAAAAAATTAAATTCATTGCAGTGACATTGGTTAATAAGATTATATAGGTTTCAAGGGTATGACATTGGTTAGTAGGATTATATAGGTTTCAAGTGTACATTTCTATGATATGTGATTTTCATATTGCATTGTGTGACACCTGAAAGTCAAATCATCTTTCATCACCATATATTTGACACCCTTTACCCTTTAATATCTCCTCACTCCCTTCCCTCTGGTAACCATCATACTGTTGTTTGCGCCTTTGAGTTTTCATTTGTTCATCTTATTTATTCATTTGTGCTTTCAGTTTTATATCCCACATACGAGTGAAATCATATGGGTCTTAACTTTTTCTGTTGGACTTGTTTCACTTAGCATAATATTCTCAAGGTCCATCCATGTTGTTGCAAATGGCAGTATCTCATGTTTTCTTATGGCTGGAAAGAATTCCATTATATACATATATGTTCCACATCTTCTTTATCCAATCATCTACTGAAGGACACTTTGGTTTTTTCCATGTCTTGGCTGCCATGAATAATGCTGCAATAAACATAGGGGTGCATATGTTTTTGTGAATAAATGTTTTTAAAGTTTGGGGGTAGAAACCCAGAACCAGTGTTACTGGGTCATATGGTAACTCTATTCTCATTTTTTTGAGGAAACTCCAAACTGTTTTCCACAGTGGCTGTACCAGTTTACATTTCCACCACCAGTGAATGAGGGTTCCTTTTTTTCCACAACTACTCCAACACTTGTTATTACTTATCTTGTTGATAATAGCCATTATAACAGGTATGAGGTGGTATCTCATTGTAGTTTTGATTTAATTAGCAGCTTTTTGATGTTGACTTAGCACTTATTCCTGGTATTATAATCCTCTTTACTTATACTTCTCTAGCTGGATCCTGAGTGTCTTAAAGATGTTAGCACTTGGCACACTCTCTCACACATAATGAACATATTGATGTTCACAGAAATGTAATTAAATTGAACTTCTAATTAGAGAAAGGATGAGAAGTCAAATTCATTATATGTGTGTGTGTAAATTACATAGGAATACTTTTCACTACTTAAAAAAACAACAACTCCAAAACCTAGATATTGTGTATATTGAATAACCTTCTATACAGAAGTTGAAGAAACTCATTTGTTTTCATCATACGCAAAGTTTTGAAATATAATGACTATTATTTTGATGGGTCAGTCTGAAGAATTTCCTGGAACTCTGCACTCTTATTTCTAATAACATAACAGAAATTTGGACTTAAATCTAGACTCTGCATCTGCTACTCACAGCAAACGTCTGCTAAAAGACTCTGGGTTTCTGGAAGTCAGATACTCTTAATAACTGTTCACCTTTCCCCTTTGCTCTTCTATGTGTCTGTGTTGTCTCTGGAGAGAATTTAAGTCAGAATCCGTGACTAATGTGCATAGTATGTCAGCCAGACTATTGCTACAAAACAAGTAACCTCCAGCTAGCCATCAACTCTTTGTCAGAACATTGCTTCTTGCTTGCTTAAGTCACTTGATTGCATTAAAGAGCCCTACGTAGTATTACAGTTCTGCTCTGCCAGGGAACTAGCTAGAGAAAGGGGTCTTTCTCAACTACATATGTTTATTTTGCAGGTAATAAAGAAAAAAGAAAGGGTGACTTTCAGGAGTTTAGATTTGGCACCCTACACTATAAATGTAGTTTTTCCCTAGACATTTACATAGATCTCTGTATTCAGCTGGGATTTTCAGGTCTTCCAGCCTACCTGGAAGTCACCTGAACCAAGTCACAACCAGAGGCAGACATTATGAGCAGGCATGCTGTTCTCCTCCAAACAGCTATGGATGAGTTTTGTATTGTTGTCTGATGATCTTACGTGTGTTAACCTTTTCCTCCACAATCTGTCTGCAAGCTTCTTGAGGCCAAGGTCCATGTTTTATATTTTATTTGTTTCCCTCACATGGCCAGTAGAGTCACCAATGCTGAAATACCTGGCACATTACTCAATTCAATAAATACCTGTCAGTTAATTAATTTTGCCATTAAAAGGTAAGTGACACAATATTTTTGCTTTTCAGAGATTTCTAGCTCATAATTAGAAATGACTACACAATCACATGAAGTAGGAACTTCTAAAGTGAGAGTCAATTCTCTGAGGAGAATAAAATCAGAGATGGGGGGTGAGGACGCAGTGGAGAAAGAGAGACAGAGTCACTGAGGAGAAATTACAAGGTATGGTAGGCTGTCTTGGCCTGAACGAGGGCCTCTCTTATCAGGACTGTATTTTCAGGGAACAGGTCTCTTAAATATTGATGATAGGACTGTGAAAGTCCTAGAATTCAGTTCCAATCCTGTTTCAATTTTATGAACTATGCAACATAAAGACCAAGGACGAACATCTGGGCCACTGGGCCACAATGTACATGTTCACAGCTGGAAGAGATCATAGATGACCCAAGTTAAATTAGCTTCAGGGTGGCCACCTGCACAGCATTTTCATTTCTCTAAAATTCTTCCCCTTGCCCATTTTGACCTGTCCCATGACTCTCCACTTAAACTGAATTTTTTTTTCAAATCTATTTCCGTACTCTCTTTTCTCTCATACTCTCAAGTTGATTTTCATTGTGATGGTATATGTATACACACATGGAATGAGGAACTTGCAATCATTTACTCAGTTGATAGCTGGTTATCTCTTTTTCGTATATTCCCAAGTACAATTAGAAAGGACAGGAAATGACTCTAGGGCTAAAGTTTTATTCTGATTTGGATAAGTGGTTTGAATCAACCCAGATGGTGATACTTCATGTGACAGTATTTGAGTTGAAAGAGAAGTTTTTGGAAAAATAATAGTAATGACACTGGCTTGCATTTATTGAGCCCTTACCAGATGCCAGACACTTTTCTAAGATCTTTCACATCTATTAATTCATTTAATGGACTGACAGAGTTACAAATTATGTTTTTAAAAATCCCTAATTTTTCTCTGGTGACTTACAAAATAGACTAAGGAGAGCACAATTTAAACCTTTGAACTGTCATCTTATAGCACACATATTGTTCATGAAATATACATACATATGTCACATGTATATAGTTGATTATACTTTAGCTTTGAACTCTTGGATATATTTTGAGTTTGACTTTCAAAACAATTATAAAGGAGATAAGATGACATATGTGCTAGATTGAAATATATAAGCCATATTCTTAAATAAATGTAAAAAGGAATTAATTTGGTCATAGAGATACTATTGGATATAAAAAAGCATACATGAGTGGTTTCAGATGTTGTCAAGTCAAGTTGGAGTGCCAGCATAAACCTCATGCAATTACAACCCAGGCTGATGGACGAATTAACAATTCACTTTTCCTAACGTTTCTTCTAAGTTGATAGCTTAGCCTCAAATATGAAGTGGTACTGTCACAGATTTAAAATTCATTCCTAATTTTAATACACTCCGCATTTTGGCCAAAAGGAAACCATTGTCATTTTACTTTCAATACTTTAATGATTCAAATATTAATTTTAACTGCACTTCATGAAAATGAGAGATACCATGGAAAACCAAAAGTTTTCATTCTATAAAGTCCCAATCACCTGACATTCACAAACTTTCACTAATTCTCTTTGAATAGTCACAGAAGAAGAAACAAAAAGAATAGACCTGAAGTTAGGGGATGCAGCCACAATTACAGAAAGTTAAGGAGCAACTGTAGGGGATGCAGCCACAATTACAGAAAGTTAAGGAGCAACTGGCAGGAAGGAATAATAAAAGAAGCAGGGCTAAGAAATTTGAATAGGAACTGGCTGCCCTTATCATGCTTGGCCTATATGGGAAACTTTTTCAAGACCCACTCAAACCTCCCTATCCTCCCCTGAGTGCTCTCGCTCTAAGAAATCAACCCTTGTCCCAGCCTTCTTTGTCTGTATTTCCACAATGGTATGTTCTTCACTGTTTTATAATTATTTGTTTCCACGTATACTTTTTCCTCAAAACCATGAACTTAAGAGACTTTTTTGTTTTATTCATATTAATATTCTTCTTATGTTTATACTAATCAATATGGTACATTATCTTCAATGCTTAATAAGTATTTATTGGATAAATGAATGAATAAATTAGTAAATGAGTGGAAAGCGGTAGCTGGGCGAGCAAGAGAAAGAAAACCTGGTACACAGAGAGGAGAGAGTTATACCCTAATAGCCACTGCAATTCAAATTTTCTAAACCTCATGGGCCCCAAAAGCATAAATCCTTCTTTCCTCCACATTTCCAATTTTATCTACCTATCTATCTATCTTAGATGAGATATAATTCACACACCATAAAGTCATCTATTTGTAGAACAGCACAGGCAGTTCCTAATACTAATTAGGAAACAGTATTAATACCTCAATTTGCATAGTCTTACATAAATGCATTTTCACATATGTTAATGCATTGGATCCTTTCAACATTTTTTGAGTTACATACCATATATTTTAGCATTACCATTGTATATAGACCTTTTGGAAAGGTAAACTAGTCACAATTAAATATGATTTTGTGAAATGCTTGGTTTGACCAAGTTACACAGGCTCCCTATATCATTTTAAAATACCACACACACACAAAATAAAATAAAAAATAAAATAAAATACCATACACACTTTAATGTGCAACATCTACTGTGCATTACAGAGGGCTACACCATGCAGCTTTTTCTGCACTGATGTAATCGACAGCATTTTTTCAAGGACCATCTTTGGAGACTATTTTGAAGGAACACACTTCGGGAAATGCTGGACTTAACCATTCAGTGTTTGTCCCACTATATGTGTTTGTCATACTATACGGCTCTGTGCATATAATATTGAGCAAAGGAGACATGGTCCTTGTCCTCTGCAGAGTACAGGCTATAGTTTAGGGCATTCCTGGGAATGGACATAGGAGGACACTGTCCATATGCCTATACCAACCAAACTGGTGTCTACTCTGCCTCGTGTTTTAATTTTTCTTTTGCCAGTGAATATGCCCCAATGAAAACTCATTTAGGGACACATAAAAAGAATATTTTTCTTTATATAGTTGCAGCTGTATCCAATGTAACAGGAAAAAATCCAACAGTATCTCTTGGTCTAATGTAATTGGTCAAATACTCTAAAAAATCATATCAAATTCAGAAGAGCAACTTCATTTCATTCAATAGGTTTGAAAACTAGGAATGTTCCTAACACAGATTTTTAAGAAAAATAAAATAATAGGGGGTTGGAAGAACAATTAGTCAACAAACATTTATTAAACATCTACTGTGTCAAGTACTGATGGTGAAGAGGAATGAGACCAAAATTTCTCCCCTCAAGTTGCACTGAGTCTACAGAACAAGTGTAACAAATATTATAATTTGATACAATGAATGCCATGATAAAGGAGTGGAATGAGCTTTTGCAATGTAGCTAGCTCAGTTGCTTAGTATTGTTCCAATGTGACAAGTTTGCTGGTTCAACCCCCAGTCAGGACATATACAAGAATCAACCAATGGATGCATAAATAAGTGGAACAATGAATCAATGGTGATTTTCCCCCTCTTGCTCTCTCTCTTCTTCTCTCTCTCTGTCAAATCATTTTTCTTTTTTTTTAAGGAATGGAATGAGTGATCCTGGAGCACTCAAAGGGAGGCACCCAAATCTGCTGGAGTGGGGAAGAGAAGGTAAAGTGGTAAAGAAATGTAATGCTTAAATAGTTTTGAATTATAAGTAGTAGTTAAATGAATAAAACCCCTTCCACCATTAGCATTCTAATTTCTTCTACTACTTCTCTATCTTAAAATGAAGTTCTAGAATCTAATTTTTAAAATATTGCTTCTGATGACCATCACTGGAGACTGAAAAGGAATTGTATGCCAATGTTGTATTCATTGATTCTGGGGATGTCTGAGGAGTAAGTCAGACCTGAGACAGAAAGGGAAAAGGAGATCACAAAGCAAAATGTAGGCCCTGACTGATGTGGCGCAGTGGGTTGGGCATCATCCCACAAACCAAAAGGTTGCTGTTTCAATTCCCGGGCAGGGCACATGCCTGGGCTGCAGCCAGGTTCCCAGTTGGGGGCATGCAAGAGGAAAACAATCAATGTTCTCTTGCATATTGAAGTTTTTCTCCTTCTCTCTAAAAACAAATAAATAAAATTTTTCTTAAAAAATGAAAAACAACATGAATTGTAGGCTGCCACTTTCTTTCCTCTGCATTCAGACTGTGGCTTTCTGATTTTCTCTTTCCCCATATTTCCATCTGAGATAAGTTATAAACTCAAGTCTTTAATTATGATGTCTATGCAAAAGGCATTTGAATCTTTATCTTCAGTCCTATGTACTCCTATGAATGAGTAAAACTTTCTGTAGATACTTCTACTTGGAAATGTTATCATTACCTCTTCCTGCTTACCTCAAATTAGGTTATAGCCATAGATCAGCTCACAAGTATTCCTGATTCACATCTTTGCTTTCATTCAATCCATTTTGTAATGAAAGAAGCAAAGATGTGAATCAGGAATCCATTTTATAAACTGCAACAGAGCTAATGCTTTTAAAAGAGAGGTTGTAGTATGCCTCCTATTATGACAGCATCCAGGCTTCTTCTAGGCTAATGTCCAACGACTTCTCTGTTCCCTAAAGGGCAGGATAGTAGCATGATGGATAGGAGAACAGGCAGAAAGTCTGCCTCTGGGTCTTGACTACCATGACCTTGGGGAAGTAACCAAGCCTGGAAGCACAGAATGAGAAAACCCATCCAATGATGAGCACAGACCCAGCACTCAGCTCCCTTTGGTAGAGAAGGCTTAGTTACCATTTTGTGTGTTCCTGCCCTTTGCTCTTTGCACATACTGCTTCTCCTATGTGAGCTCAAGTTTTATCTTGCTTGTGACACCTTCTCTGAGCACTCCAGCTCCAAGGACCTTTATTACCAGCATGTCCACACAATTCTAGAACCACCTCTGAAAAATGAGTCACTGCAGGAGTTCATTTTGTCATCACATGCTAGCAAAGAGTCATCTCTTTTTACTGATGAATCAAGGCTGTCTCATATACAGCTCTGATCGTTCAGTAATCTTCTATGTGTGTGTGTATACATATATATGCAAGGGTATGCAAGAGTAAATTTATAGTTGTAATATGAATAAATAATACAGTGATTAACAAATAATAATACAAGAATAAACTGTGTTTTGTACACTTATAAATCTTGTCCATCTCTGTATGTATGTAGGTATTATATATATATATATATTTTTTTTTTCTGTCTGTCCAATTGCTTTGTAAGAGCTTGAGGAACAAATACTATTCTGATTTCTCCCCCACAGCACCCAAAATAGTATGTACTTGATTAAAATCTCTACATCTGGAAAAATGGATATGTTAATTTTCTAATGGTTGAAAGAAATGAAAGGTCAAATAAAAAAAACCTCAATTATCTTGCCTCTCATTTTCATGTCTTTGGTGAGTAAAGTCAGTCTAACTTTTTGTTTAAATATCCTCTTGGGCCTTCTATTGAAATAGAGGTTAAGAATAGTTGGCTCTGGAAGTGTGGCAGTCCTTGCAGGTTTTCATGGGAATATGTGTTTGTTAGTGAACCCTAAGGTATCCTTGGCTCTAGATATATGTATCTATTCCCTCAGCCTTATGATGCAGAGCAAGGGGAAGGGGGCCAGTAAAAATGAATCATGGATCTCAAGGGCTATGATGGGAAAGGGAAGGCCAAGGGAAACGGAGGGTGCTAAACAAACTTTTGATCAAATACACTTGACAGAAAAAAGTAATAAGCAAATATCCTTCAGTATATGTATTTTATTTATAAGTTATATATACACACTGTGTTCATCCGTATATCAATATTAAACAGTATTACATCTGAAATGTCTTTCACTTTTTTAGATAAAAACCAAGCAAATACAGTGGATAAGGCTACGGCCTGCGAACCCAAAGGTTGCTGGTTCAATTCCCCAGCCAGGGCACATAACCAGGTTGCAAGCCAGGTTTCCAGGCAGGTCTGTGGCTGGAGTCAGGTGAAAGGCAGCCATACATTGATGTCTCTCTCCCTCTCTGCCTCTATCCCTTCCTCTCTTTCTGGCAATAATAAACAAAATCTTAAAACAAAACAAAACAAACAAACAAACAAGAACACAAGCAAATATATTTGTACTGCATTTTGGAGATCACTGGGGTAGTCAGGGGCTAGTCCAGTGAAAAAGCTGTGGCTGGTGAAAGTGCTGACATAATTGAATCCAAATCTAAAAATAATATGTATGTACAATTAATAGAGCCAAGAAATAGAAAATATAAGGCCATATTTACATTTCATGTAAAATGAAAGCAGTTTTGATTTGAAATTAATTTATTTTTGAGATGATATTCCCAGAAGTGGCTTCCAATCCTGACACTCTCAACATTCTTGAAAGCAATATTCTTTGGCTTTTTTTTTTTGCTGGTGGTTGATGGGGGGAGTAGAGGATGAAATACAGAGGAAAAGAAAAGGTTAAAATATAAGTATAGGTACAAAGGACAAGAAAACTATCTTTCCCCAATGGGAAAACAACCTTTATTTGAAAAATACATATCTATATAAATGAGATTAACACATAATATTTCCATATTGCCTTAAAGAAATTTAGACTTATCAGAAACAATAGCTAAAATCATGTCACTAGCAATGACGTCAGTTTCTCTAAGTTTTCTTGATAAAGGGAACTATGCCCAGGTTTTTTCACACCTAGGAAAATACCTCCTCCTTGATTTGTTATGTTTTATTTTTACTTTGTCAGTTTAAGCTGCTTTTATTTATTAAGATACTTGTTCTTATATATTATTTTAAAACAGAAGCAAATCTGACTCATTGCCTTCTTCTTAAGACATTCACAATTTGTTTCTTCCAGTTGAAAATGGTTTTCCCTTACGATGTTTGCCCTCTGGGGTGAACGTATAATAAAACCTGACCAGGGCAATACTTTTCATATGGAGAGCAGGATGAAATGCATGCCAGAGAGCACAATAACATGCACTTGTTCTTCAATGTGGCACAATGTGTCAGCAGATTCCATTAGAGCAGATTCCAGGGCAACCTGGAAAAAGCATTATCAGTCTCTCCTAGGTTATAACTACTCTTTCTCTACCTTGTTCCTTTCAACTTGCAGATGTTGTCTACATTGTATTGTAAAATCTTATTCATCTGAATACCGATTATCCACATTTATGAAAATTCTGATAGGAATGGACTGACATTCATCTTTAACAAAAAAGTTTTATGGAGATATATTCCCCATATAATTCACTCATTTTAAGTATCTAATTCAATGGTTTTCAGTATATTCACAGAGTGGTGCAACCATCACTATAATCAGTTTGAGAGCCTTTTCATCACCCCAGAAAGAAGCTAAATATCCATTAGCAGTCCTCCAACCGCTACACCTCCTAGCCCCTATCAACCACTGATCTCCTTTCTCTCTGTTCTGACATTTCTTTTCTTTTCTTTTTTTTTTTTTTAATTTTATTGTTGTTGTATTACATCCATCCCCTTGACATTTCATATAAATAGGATAATTTTGTATTTGGTTTCTTTCATTTAGCATATTTTCAAGGTTCATCTGTGTTGGAGTATGCACCAGTACTTTCTTTAAATAGCTGAATAATATTCCTTTTTATGATTATCCTCCATTTTACTTTTCTATTTCATCAATTGATAACATTTGGGTTGTTTCTATTCTTTGTCTGTTATAAATACTGCTGCTATGGATATTCATGTGCAAGTGTTATGTGGACATTTTTATTGCTGGGTCATGTGAAAATTCTATGTTCAACCTTCTGAAGAATTGCCAGATTGTTCTGACATTTATCTTTTTATCTATTAAAGAAGTTTGTGAATAAATTAAAATGCCAAATGAAAAAAAATGAAATATTTGCTTCTTTTCTATAAACACCCAAACCTTTCACCATTTTAGCACAATTCACAGAAACTATTTACTATGTTAATTGCAAACTATTCTGTTTTATTAGAGCGAGTCCAGTTGATTTCTAAGTGCACTGCAACACTGTGCCAGCCATTCATTTGTATTATTTGAACACCCCTAAAAACAATCAAATAGGCATTTATTTAATTCACATATTTCTCTTGACTTATCCCTAATCATCTTGAATATTTTATCTATTTATCTTCAGGATATAAAGGCCCCAGGGCACATAGAACATCAGCAAGCTTCTGAAAAAAAAATGCATTCATCTTTGATGATTTATCTTCACAGTTATTCTTGACCGTTTGTGCTTGTTTATCTTATTATGCTCAGTATGCTGATTATTTATGGGTCGTTCTGGCTCATGTGATTGAAAGAAGAGACTTTCTCCTGGGAATTACACAGCCCTTAAGTCAGAAGTCACATGTTGAGTCCCCTCCACGTGAAAAACTTCACACTGTGCAGATGACACATGCACTCAGGTCTTCTCCTTGGCTTAGAGCCTTTGTTAAACAACAGAAAGGGTATCTTTAGTAAATCATTTTTATTTTTCACACATAATTCAGAGTCAGTCATGGTGTGCCATCTAAGAGATACTTGTATCTGTGGCACCTTCCTACACAGGTTGAGACCTTGCTACTCTGAGCAGGATCTGACTTCATCAGAAGACAATTGGGTATCCCTTTAACTTCTCCCAGGGCAACTTGAACCTCTTCTGTTTCTCACAGAGGTAAAAGGCAGAGCTGAGCAATCTACCACTTCTGGAAATTCACCCCCAGTTCCTACCTGGTGTGTTAAATAGAAGCCACCTGGTCTGGCTTCTTGAGTAGAATCTGATGATTTTACCAGGCCAAAGTGAAACAGATCCACTGTAGAGGCACTCCAGGAAAAACAGCAGACCATAACCTTGGCCTGCTGCAACTCTGGTATATACTGCTGTTTATGAGCCACTGTCAAAAGTGGGAGGGGAGTATCCCAGTTTCTCCTTTCCTGGAATTCACCCCTCCACATATACTTGACACCATTACAAAGAAGTAGTTTCTAGTGCTGCTTCTTTTGCTAATGTACAGTAAACAAATAGGTAAAACTGTAAATGCAGGTCCTGTCTTCTCTGCTTCTACTAAGTATAAAGCTACAGATTACATTTTCCCCCCTCTTGCAAAAGGTATCAATAATCTAGTCATACAGGGGAGAAAACTTCCAGCCTTCATTGATAATAATTACAGTCATTTTAGTAATTTTCAAAAATAGCCAATAGTCAAGATTAATTGTAATTTGGTATGGGGGTGGGGATCTTAGGGAGAATCTGACTTTTGGAAATAATGTGCACAAGAACATATTATCTACAAAGTTCATTGTGGAATGCAGCACTGATGTGACTGAAAAACAGCAAATCTGCTACTTCCAAATAAATACCCAAGTGGCGGCCACAAAGTTTGTCTTTCTCTAAAGCTTGTCTGTATCAATCCCTTTGTTTCTCTTGAAAATACTACTTTGTGTAGTCATCTTTCCTTTAACCACTTTATCGTCATCATGGGATAAACACAATGGAGTTTCCAAAATGAACTGAGGAGGTTGGGATCGTCTAAATAAAACACAACTGACTTTGGCAAACGACTGATCACAAAGGGCCTGATCCTGTAATCTTTGTGTTGGCAGAAGACTGTTGTAGTATAACTCGGTTTGGCAAACCTTGTGTAACAATAGGACCCTTGACTTAAGAAACAGTGTAAACTGACTTCCTAAAACCCTCAATTGGTATGTGGTGAATGAGTTATTAGGCACAGACTCTGCTATGTAAAACTAAATCAAATTCAAATATAATATGTCTCTTCTCTATGTTTTCATAATATATGGGCAGCCCAATAGCCCCCATCATCCTGCCCAAAACTCCACAATTATTGTTTAATTCCTATGGAATCCAAATGGAAGATAATATTCATTCAATTACTGGTGAACTTTGAATAAATTTTGATGTTTGTGAGGCCAATTTAGTTATTAGTGGCCAAAAATGAGCATAAATTACAACAATTAAGTAAATTAAAATGATCAAAATAAATTTGTGGGGAGGCTTCAATAGATTATTTCAATATCATATAAGTACAGGCACCATTTTAAATGATTTTAAAAGATTTTTAAAATACCTAATTAAAATTAGGTATACTGTACCTAAATTTAATGGAAATGAAGCTTTGTTCCTTGTTATACTGTATACAGGAATAAATTCTGCAGTTTCTTAAAGCTATTTTCATTGAAGGAATATTTTACATTCACAGACAGTAAAAGGAATTAGTGGCCAAATATACAAAATGATCTCATATTTCTGCTCCCAAAGAAATAGCTCCTGAAGGGAGGAGGAGAAATAAATGCTGTTTACTTGAATTCATCTCTTTCATTGAAATCATACTGAAGTCTATATATTAACATTTTTAAAAACAAAGAATATATACCTTTTAAAAAACAATTATTAGCCCTGGCTGGTGGCACAGTGGATAAGGCGCCAGCCTGCGAACCCAAAGGTCGCTGGTTCGATTCCCAGCCAGGGCACTTGGCCAGGTTGCAAGCCAGGTCTCCAGCCAGGTCAGCAACTGGAGGCAGGTGAAAGGCAGCCATGCACTGATGTCTCTCTCTCCCCCTGCCTCTCTCCCTTCCCCTCTATAAAAATAAATTAAAAAATAAAATCTTTAAAAAAAATTATCTTTGGGGAATAAAGTGCTACAGCAGACTTTAACTTTCTAAATTACACAGATCTACATCTAACTTGTTACAGCAACTGTGCATTATTTCGGTAATAAGGAAAAAATGTTAAAAAATAACTCCAGTGTGAGTGATTTTCTCTGAAGCTGGCTCTCTCTGCTGTTGTTTACACTTTTGAATAGAGACAAACATCAAAGGTACCAGGGCTTGTTTTGAAGGTGACCTGCAGTCATCATGCCGACAAACTCTGAAATGCTATTAGTTGCCCTATGAGCTACCAGAATGATGCTCCCTGGGCAAATCTCACAAGATTTCCACACTAAGATGCTTTTCTAGAGGGTGGAGAAAACCACTATGCCCCCATGGAGGTGTGTCACCCAGGTTTCCCTTGGAGAGAGAAACAGCTGTGACCTTCAGCTGCTACACCTTTGGGATCTGCCAGTGCTCCGGTTGAAGCCATGCTTTCCAGTGTCTGTTCCCAGTCAACGGCTGAGCACAGCGGGGGCACTGGATTAAGGTCTTCCTGACATGGCCCACTTCGGACACACAGTCTCTCATCAAGGCTCCCCATCAGCCCAGCTGAGGCCATCTCAGGACTGCACTGTGGTCTGAGGATCTTCCTACACAACTCTCCTTCCTTCCTCTTCTCTTTTGGAAGGCGTCAGACAGGCATCACAGTCTGAAGGGTTTCCCTGGTTATTTTGGCTCCCTCACCCCATTATTTTCTTCATGCATTTCCACTAATAACTCTCCCATATTTCACTTCTAATTCTGTGTAGACTTCTGCTTTCTGAAGGGTCCAAACTAATGTAGCCACAAAACATATGTTTTTGAGGGAAGATGGGATGCTGGGCTAGCTTTGGGATACTTGTAGCAAACACACAGATTTTAAACTGAGAATGTCTGGGCTGCTTTATCAAATAAATACCTTGTACTCTCCTGCTTAGACCTGGCTCCCTCTCTCTATTGCAAAGGAATTTTAGTACCTTGATATTAACCCTGGTTTAGCTATAACTGGGTAATGTTCTTTGTAAAACAATGACATAACCAGAAATCACATAACATTTTGAAAACAGTAGTTATGTATAATAATGTTATTAAAAATAACTTTCATTGGAATGTTTCTTATAGTTTCAAAATCCCTTTCACTTATAAAATTTCATCTCATCTTTTATTCTATGTCAATCATATGCGCTAGGTAAATCATTTGTTAATAGAATAGTTAATGAAGAAACGAAGCATAGATTACCTTCACTTGTGTTAGTAGACATTTACATTACATAAAGGGACAATGTTGACTAAAAATGACTGATTAAAATACAAGAATTTCCTCTTTTTTCAATTTGATTATAATGGTAAAATACACAAAAAATTTACCATCTTAGCCATTTTTAAGTGTATACACTATACTTCAGTATTCTTACATACATTTACATCATTGAGCAACCAATCTCCAGAACTCTTTTTATCTTGCAAAACTGAAACTCTGTATCCATTAAACAATAACTCCTTCTATTCCCATCTCCTAGACCCTGACAATCACAATTCTACTCACTGTCTTTATGGATTTGACTACTGTAAGTAACTCTCATATAAGTGGAGTTGTAAAGTACTTGTTTTTTTGTAACTGGCTTATTTCATTTAGCATCATTACCTCAAGGTTTGCCTATTTTCTAGCATAAAAAGTATTTTCTCTCTCTTTTTTTTTTTTTAAATTCCTCCCTTGGCTTCCATGACACCACACTCTCCTGGTTCTCTTACCATCTCTAGAATATTTCTTTCTAGTCCATTTCACTGGATCATCTTCTCTCCACTTGTTTAAGGGAGATTCCCTTGAGTTCTGGCCTTGGCCTCCTCATGCTCCCTATAAGTGATCATATCCATTCTCATGTTTTTCAGTCTCATATAGGTTCTGATCATTTCCATTCCTGTGTACTCCAGACTCACAGCTTAAAGACCACTGGACATTTCCACCTAAATATCAGAGGAAGAGTGGTAGGCCGATAATGGCCCTTAAAGATGTCAGTCCCTAATCCCTAGCGCCTGTGTTACCTTAGAAAAAAGAATCTTTCCAGGGGTGATTAAAGATTTTGAAATGAGATCATCCTGGATTGTCTGAATGGGTCCTAAATACAATCCTAAATACAAAACAAGTGTTTTTTTTTTTTTTTCAAAACAAGTGTTTTAATAAGAGAGAAGTAGAAGGAAATTTCACACACAGAGAGGCAATGTGACCACAGGAGCACAGACTGGAATGATGTGCCCACAAGCCAAGGAAAGCCAGCAACCAGCAGAAGCTGGAAAAGGCAAGCAACAGAAATCTCTCCTGGAGATTCCATAAGGAAACAGCCCTGCTGACACCTTGATTTTGGCTCAGTAAAACTGATTTTGAACTTCTGCCCTCCAGAAATGTAGAAGACTAAACTTCTATTGTTTTAACCCTCCACATTATAGTATTTTGTTGTAGCTGCCACAGAAAATTGATCGAGTGCTATATTAATTTCCTAGTATTGCCATAACCCAGTACCACAAATTCAAACAATAGAAATTTATTTTCATGCAGTTCTGGAGACCAGATATCCAAGATGAAGGTGTTAGTGGGGTTGGTTCCTTCTGAGGACTGTGATGGGGAATATCCTTCATGCATCTACTAATTTCTGGTGATTTTCTGGCAACCTTGGTATTCCTTGGCCTTTGCTGCATCACCCTGATCTCTGCTTGTCTTATATGGCATTCTTCCAGTATGCATGTTTTTGGGGTCCAAGTTTCCCCTTTTTATAAGGACAGTAGTCATACTGGATGATGACCTACCCTAATAATTTCATTTCATTTTTTAAACGTATTTATTTATTTGCAGTTACTTAAGCCTATCACAGCTTTAATCACTTAAACCTATCAATTAAGGCTAAACTCTTAACACCTGGTTCCCCTATCATTCCCCCTATTAGTTTTAATTATCTTATTTCTTTAGGATTAGTTTACACACTAAAAGAAAATAAGATATAAAAATTATACAATTTTGTAAGGATGGCAGGCTTCTGCCTCACAGCTTGTCCCCTCTAGAACGCCCAAAGAATAAACCTGCCACTCTCTGCCATGTCATGCCATGCCATCCCGATCCTAGGCTGTGCCTGGAGTTCCTCCTCACTTAAAATTCCATCCTTTGGGAAATGCAGACAACTGCAGCATGATCATCCAGGAATTCTCAAGGGAGAAGAGCCCAAGGGCCAGAGAAAGCCAGCCCAGAAGCCAGAAGTCCCAAGCCAGCCAGAGAACCTAATTTCATTTTAAATGAATCTGTAAAAGCCTCATTTACAAATAAGGTCATATTCATAAGCACTGAGAGGATAGGACATCAACATCTTTTGGGGGACACCATTCAACCCATAACAATATATTCTTGGCTTTCCAAGTTCATATCCTTCTCATGCAAAATACATTGACCTCATCACTATATCCCCCCAAATCTTAATTATTCCAGCATCAACTCTAAGTCCAAATCTCATCTGAAGATCAACAGCTCAAAGTTCCAAATCTCATCATCTAAACAGCCAAATCAGTTATAGGTGAGTCTAGGGTTAAGATTCATCCTGGGACTCCTGATCAAGATGGCAGCAGAGGTAGACATGGCTCACCTCTTTGCACAACCACATCAAAATTACAACTGAAATAGAGAACAACCATCACTCAAAACCATCAGAAATAGAGTTGAGTGGAAGTCTGACAGCTATAGAATTAAAGAAACCACATCCCTCCAGACTGATAGGAGGGACGGAGATGTGAAGTGGGCTAGTCCCACATCCACATAAAAATTTGGCAGTGATATCTCAGGAGTGAGGAGTCCCAAACCCACACCAGGCCTTTCAGCCCAGGGTTACAGTACCAGGAAGATAAGTCCGCATAAACTCTCGCTGCAAAAACTGGTAGGGATTGAGTCAGTGGCAGCAACTTTTAGAGTCCCAAGCAGTTCCTCTTAAAGAACCCACACACAGACTCAATTCTTTAAACTCACTCCCTCTGAGCTCCACACTGGGGTAGCAGCTGAAAGGCACCAGTGACATACAGGGAGAAAGTGAAGTATCTGGCATCAAGACAAGAGCTGGGGGACAGCTTTCTCACAGGCAGAAAGGCAGATCATGGTTCCTTTCCTGAACCCTTCCCCTTCAAAGACATAGAGCTGGCAAACTGGTGCCATATCTGAGACTCCACCACCCTGGCTAACACTGTTTGGCCCGCCCTCAAGATCCCAGGAGACTCCATTCCTCTAGCATGCACCACCAGACTCTTCCAGCCTCTACCTATTACCCAATTCCAAAGTCACTTCCACATTTTTAGGTATCTGTTACCTCACACCACACTTCCCAGTACTAAAATCTGAATTAGTTTCCCAGAGCTGCTGCAGTAACAAAGCACCAACACCTGAGTAGCTTAAGCAAGAGCAACTTAATCTCTCACAGTTTTGGAGGCCAGAAGTCCAAAATCAAAGTGTCCTTAGGACTGGCCCCCTCTGAAGGCTGTGATAGAGAATCTCTTCCATGCATCTCCTGGCTTCTGGTGGTTTTCTGGCCATTTTGGTGTTCCTCAACTTCTGCTTCATCACCCCAATCTCTGCCTTCATCTTCACATGGCATTCTCCCTGTGTGTGTGCCCTTGTGCTCAAATTTCCCCTCTTTCCCATCCACACTGGACGAGGGCCCACCCTAACAACCTCATCTTAATTTGATCATCTGCAAAGGCCGTATTTCCAAGTAAATTCACATGCACAGGTAACTGAGGATTAGGAATTCAACATCCTTTTTTAAAAATTTTATTATTGTTGTATTACATAGAATTCAAGGAATTCAACATCTTTTTTTCAGTATATTTTATTGATTATGCTGTTACAATTGTCCCATTTTTTTCCTTGTGCTCCCCTCCACCCAGTTACCCCCTTCCCTCCCATAATCCCGCCCCCTTTAGTTCATGTCCATGGGTCATGGAATTCAACATCTTTTAGGGGGACACAATTCAACTCATAATAAGTACCTCAAATTCACAACATATTAATATAATTTATGTCCCCCGCAATAAAGTTGTGAGCTGGTGACACCACCACCAATGATCCAGTCGGAAGTTTTGGAGTTATGTTTTGTTTTTTTTAGCTTTCAAGAACAAGCGTTTATTCTCACAATTACAAGTCTGCATACCAACTCGGTTCAGCTGATCCAGACAGGGCTGGGAAGCGCTGCTTCTGCCTTCAGCCTGCTGCACAGCTGAGTTTGGCCAGACTGTGGTTGGGTCAGGTCTGCTCCATTTGTATTTATTCTGGATCTTAGGCTGAAAAGACAGCAGCTACCCAGAAGTACACCTCCCCATAAGGTGAGGTAAATAACCCAGGACTTGAGAGTGATACTATTCAGGGAAGTTGCAACAGGAAATGCCATCTTGCAAAGATAAAAAGCAAGTTGCTAAATTCTTCTCTAGAAGAATTTATTCAAAGAATAATGCGTGTTAATGAACTGATTAAGCAAGATTTGAATTCAATGAGCAACACTGATTGAGCACTTACTCTGGCTAAGCCTATGGTAGGTGTTTTCAGAAATATATCAATCCTTGCAACAAATAAATGTATCCATATACATTAAGGTTATAGAGGCTCAATGCTAAAATAGACCAGAAACAAAAGGGGATGCTTAAAATTCCCTCCACACCCCCATCAGTGCTAAGAATCTCAAAGTTGAGCCCTGGCTGGTAGCACAGTGGATAAAGTGCCAGCCTGTGAGCCCAGAGGTCACTGGTTCGATTCCCAGCCAGGGCACATAACCAGGTTGCAAACCAGGTCTCCAGCCAGATCCGTAGCTGGAGGCAGGTGAAAGGCAACCATACATTGATGTCTCTCTCCCTCTTTGCCTCTCTCCCTACCCCTCTCTCTAAAAATAATAAATTAAATCTTAAAAAAAAAAAAAAAAATTCAAAGTTGTCACATAGGCAGAAGAGTTTGAATGCCCAAATCTGGGCATGTAGAGATTAAGGTAAATGGCCTTTACATATGACTTCCTGGATTCAAATCCTAGGCTTACCATTTTCTAACTGTGCAACCTTATCAAGGTATTTAACCTATCTGCTATCTGTAAAATAGAGCAACAAGGGTACAGTCATACATCGGTACTCTTCAGCTTCAGAACTCATCAAACCCTGCACAGGTTGCATTTTAATGAGAAAAAAAAGTTTCAGCACTTGTTGCGCAGGACTCCTTGCACTTGCTAGAGCTTGTATGAGTCATGACGCTGCCCCGAAAGAGAAAATGTTTCACTGAGTACTCATCAGTTTTGGCACTTGTCATGAGTTGCAGAACAAATTAGCAATGAGTACTGAGGTACAACTGTACGTATTTCATGGAGTTACTGTGACAGTTTAGTGAAATTACACCTAAGTTCCTTAAAACAGCACCAGGCACACACAAAGTGTGTGATAAGTCTTAGTGTTGTGCCAGGGTGCAACATGGAGTTATCTTTAGTGCCTCACTTTTCCCTAAACTCTATCAACATTCAATCCTAGTTATTTTCCCTCCTTAGAACTTACTGATTTTAGCATTTCTCCATCTCTCCAGCTAAAGCTTCAGGTTAAGAGTTTTGGCCCTTGTCATCTGGGATATTGCAATATCTTCACTAGTCTCCCACTATCAGGTCTTGCTGTTCTCATAAATGTGCCCTTACCTGGGCTCCCCAACTACATGAACTGCTACTCATTCATCTGGGAATCCCAATGGCTTCACACAGAGCCTGTCATGTAGAGGACACTTAGTAAATGTTAATCATTGAACTCATTCAGGAAATTGCATTATACATATACACAACAGTAAACCAATATCATTTGAAGTCTTCTGTGTGATTTAGAGATAAATTTCCTATTGAAATAAATGCTATAAGAGTATTTCTGAGAATGGGATTTTACCAAGTTTTCATTTTAGTAGAGAATACATCTTAAATATTACTTAAGATAATGTTTTATACACCATTAGGTTAAAATATAGTTAAGTTATAGAAGAAAAATGTCACCTTGACTTTAGCAATATATGGTGTCTTCATCTCCTGGAGTTTCTGTAATATTTGTCTATATCTCTGATTAGGTACTTCAATGTATATTTTCCTACACGCTTCTCTATTTTTTAAAGATTATGTCTTCTCTCACCTACTTTGTAAGTTGCTTGAGAAAAAGAATTGTCCCCATTATGCATAACCTACTGTTAAAAATAAATATTATTGTGTGAATAAATTTCATTGGTGTCAACACTCACACAGACTGTTCAAAAAAGAAAACACTTGAATTATACACTATTGTTTTAAATGTATATGATTTAATTCAGGAGCTTGGGTAAAGCAGACAGACTTGGTTTCAAAGGTCTCCCACCTACTAGCCCATAACATCGGGCAGCTTCCCCATCAATGAAATCGAGTACCTCCCTTTAGTTTCTGCTTTAAAGGACTATAGTCAGGATTAGTTGAGATGGGCAGGTTAAGTATAGCACAGTACCTGGCATATGTTAAACGCTCACTAAGTGGTGGTGTTTATCATCATCATTATCATTTATTATTCCTTTAAGACCTTGGTTACTGCTTCTAGGAACCTCCTCTTCAGTATGGTCCTTCTCCTAACAACCACTACCATCAAAGAACATGTCTTACAAATCTTGGAGGAAATAATATGCTTCCAGGTGTTGGCTCTGGCAGGATTCTGTGGGAGTACAGACGACCAGCTGATATTACCCCTGAAGAAACAAAAAAATTTCCCCAATCTGAGCCAGGACCCAAAGATTAGATCTCCAGGACTGACTTGCAGATTTGCTTGTTTTTTGAATTAGTAAATCTGCAAGTCAGTCCTGGAGATCTAATCTTTGCCTTGGATTTCTCTTCTATGGAACTTTACAGCTGTTCATCCTACCACACAAACCCCTAAGGGCCTTGGCAACACACATGCCAACCACAGAATGGGGCTACTGCAGAGCGAGGTAAGGACACTGCCTTTATCCCACCAAACAGTGCATGCAGGGACTCAATGTCAGAAGTCATAACCCATGGGAATTTGAAGTGAATATTCTACAAGTTGAAGGAATGTAACCAAAAGACATCATCCTAAAAACCAGCAGGAAACTAGAGTTCTTTTTTATTATATGCTGCCAAATCCATCTTCAGATATACAGAGCTTCTGAACAACAAAGGGGTTTGTGGTTTATTTTTCTTGTCCCCACCCCCAACCAGTCCAACTTCCCTTACTAAGAAGTGACAGTGAATGTAGTAAGCAAGAATTCTGAATTACTGTTATATAATCAATGTTACTTCATCTGGAGGTCAGCCAAGACAGGAACGTGCTAGGAGACACAAGAGCAAGATCCACTCTTGACCAGGTTCCAGAGCTCTAGAATTTGGAAATTGACCAAGAAAGGGAGAAGGGGGAAGTAGGAATAAGAAGGGAGATGAGGGAAATTAGAAAGATTAATAAGAAGGAGGAGGAGGAGAACAATCAACCCCTGTCTCTCCCCCCACACACAAAGAACACAGAGCTGTCTGCTGGCAGTGAGAAAATGGGTATGCATTTTAAGTGTCAGTGCTGCACCTTGCAGAATAGCACGCTTACTTCTTCCTCATCTTCTCAACCGCTAAATAATCTCCAGGATTCGGTCCTTAGCCTTCATCTTCTCTATCTACACTCTATTCTTACATAATTGTATCTTATCATCTGGCTTTATGCTGAAGGCTGCCAATTTTTATGTGTAGCCATGACCTCCCCACTGAGTTCTAGATTCATGCAACTATATCCCCCTGAATGCATAATAAGCATCTCAAAAATGATATATTTAATATAAAATCCCAAATATGCTCCCCCCCTTAGGCTTCCCAATGTCATTAAGTGTACCACTCTTCACCATGATATTTAAATCAAACACTTAAACACCCTTACACCCATATCAGCAGGTCCACTCAGCTGTGCCTCTAAAATGCACCCCAAATCCTATTACTTCTCATCATCTCCAGGAATACTATTTCTGCAAAGGCACCATCACCTACCATCTAGTCCACTGACACAGCCTCCTACAGGTCTCCCTTCTTCTACACTTGCCTCCCCGCCTTTCATACCCCATAATCCCTTTCCCATAGAGAAGTCAGTATGAGCAAAGCCAGAGCGTGCCAACCACTTCTCTACTTGAACCCTACAAGGCTGTCCATAGACCCCCAGAGTCTCCCCCATGGACCCCGGGTCTGAACATGTTCTAGATTCTTGATCTCATTCCCTCTATTTCCTCTTCACTTTATTCTAATAACATCTGACTTAGTTCTGTTCCTAGACCACTCCAGACTGTTTCTGCCTCAGGGACTTTTTACTTATCACACCCTCCGGCTATAATATTCCCCCCAAATCACAGCATCCATCACTTTATTCCTGTCTCTATCCCAACTTCATCTCCTCCCAGAGGCCTTTCCTAACCATCTTAACTAAACCAGCCACACCTCCATTGCTCCCTAGTCTCCTGTGTTGGTTTTTCTCCATAGCACCTATTACTATTGGCAATATGTTTAGTTTATTATCTAACTCCTCCACCAGTCTAAGGACAGGTACTTTCTATCTTGGTCTCCACTATATTCTCAGAGCCTAAATCTAAGTCTGGCATATAACAGATATTCAATAAATGTCCAAATAAGTAAATGTTCAGGAATTGAGATTGGCCAGAATGGGCTTCCTATAATCAGAATTTTGAGTTTTATTTTCAAAGGCATGAAGGATTCCTGTTGGCTACAACCATACTTGAAGATCACTAATGTTCCTGATCTTACCAGTGTCCAAGCATCCTTCCTTTTCCTACCAGCAGGGTCATCTTTTATGAGCACCGACCACACCTCCTTCAGATGATGCTTGTGAGAAAGATACAAACAATGCTAAAAATCATTGCTTCCCACTCCTTGACTGTGTGGTAGCTAAGCTACACTGGAAGACAAATAGCAATGAAAGGCACTGTGATGCTATAATGTTATAAAAACAGTGCAACCTATTTTAAATGACACAGTATTTAAGTGTATGAGGCACACTCAAGCAGGGTGTGAAATGAGACCATATGTCAGCCCTCAGGTGGGATTACAGAGCACGTGGCTGAAGGCTGACTGGGTTAAAAGGGCCTTGAAATACATAAATGGAGCATTTTACTACTTTTCTCTGAATTGAAGTTAGCCACAGAATTGAGAAAAACCATCTGACTTCCACATTTATCCCCTCTCATAGAGGGTGGGCATGACGGCATTAAAATCCTGCAGGCACACTGTAGCTGTGCTCAGTTCCAATTCTCAATGCAAAACTACAATATTATGTTTAAGTCTTTTTAAAGTATATTTTACTGATTACACTATTACTGTTGTCCCAATTTGCCCCCTGTGCCCCCCTCCATCCAGTACCCCCTTCCCTCCAGCAATCCCCCTCCTTAGTTCATGTCCATGCATCATGCGTATAACTTCTTTGGCTTCTCCATTTCCTATGCTATTCTTAATAACCCCCTATCTCTTTTGTACCTGTCAATTATGCTTCTTAATCCCTGCACCTTTTCACTGATTCTCCATGATAATGCTACAAATAATCTCCATATCTATGATTCTGTTCCTGTTCTGGCTGTTTGCTCAGTTTTTAAAGTTTTATTTTTATTATTTTTTTAGATTAAATTGTTGATGGTTGTGATTCTGTCATAATTTTAATGTTCATAGTATTGATCTTTCTTTTCTTAAATAAATTTCTTTAAAATAATAAAGCCTTGGCCCTGGCTGGTAGCACAGTGGATAAGGCGCTGGCCTGCGAACCCAAAGGTCGCAGGTTCAATTTCCCAGCCAGGGCACATAACAAGGTTGCAAAACAGGTCTCCAGGGAGGTCTGTGGCTGGAGGCAGGTGAAAAGCAACCATACATTGATGTCTCTCTCCCTCTCTGCCTCTCTCTCTTCCCTTCTTTCTAAAAATAATTAAATAAAATCTTTTAAAAATAAAATAAAATAAAATAATAAAGCCTTGTAAAGCCTTGGCTGGTGGATAAGGTGCTGGCCTGCAAACCCAAAGGTTGCTGGTTCGATTCCCAGTCAGGGCACATAACCAGGTTGCAAGCCAGGTCTCCAGCCAGATCTGTAGCTGGAGGCAGGCGAAAGGCAACCATACATTGATGTTTCTCTCCCTCTCTGCTCTCACCCTTCCCCTCTCTCTGGAAACAATAAATAAAATCTTTAAAAAATAAAAATAAAATAAAATAAAATGTAATAATGGATTGATAATGATGAACTTTTTTAGTTTCATTTTGTCTGGGAAGCACTTTATCTGCCCTTACATTCTAAATGATAGCTTTGCTGAATAGAGTAATCTAGGTTGTAGGTCCTTGCTTTTGAATATTCTTGCCAGCCTCTTCTTGCCTTCAAAGTTTCTTTTGAGAAATCAGCTGACAGTCTTTTGGGAACTCCTTTGTAGGTAACTCTCTGCTTTTCTCTTGCTGCTTTTAAGATTCTCTCTTTATCTTTAACCTTTGGCATTTTAATTATGTGTCTTCATGTTGTCCTCTTTGGGTCTAACTTGTTTGGGACTCTGTGCTTCGTGGACTTGTATATCTATTTCCTTAGGGAAGTTTCTTTCATCATTTTTTCAAATAGTTGTCTTTTCTTATTTATTTATTTATTTTTATTTAATTTTATTGTTGTTGTATTACATCCATCCCCTTTTTTTACTCGCCTCTGTCTCAAATAGTTTTCAATTTCTTGTTTTTCCTTTTCTCCTTCTGGCATTCGTATGATTCGGATGTTGGTATGTTTGGAGATGTCCCAGAGTCTTATTAAACTTCTCTCATTTTTAGAAGTTCTTTTTTCTTCTTTCTGCTCTGGTTGAATGTTCAATTTCTTCCTTATGTTCCAAGTTGTTAACTTGACTCCCAGCTTCTTTCCCTTCATTGTTGGTTCCCTGTGGATTTTTGTTTATTTCATTTAATGTAGCCTTCATTTCTCCCCTTATGCTTTTGCCATACTCAATGAGTTCTCTGAGCATCCTGATCACTAGTGTTTTGAACTCTGCACCTGGTAGGTTGGCTATCTCTATTTTGCTTAGTTCTTCTCTGAGATTTTGTTCTGTTATTTCATTGGGGCCATATTTCTTTGTCTTCTCAATTTGGCAGCCTCCTGTGTTTGTTTCTGTGTATTAGGTAGAGCTGCTTTGACTCCCTGTCTTAGCATACCTGTTAAGTTGTATGGGGTGAAGGCAGAGAAACCCACTTCACCACTTTGTGTTTCTGTGTCTATGGTGGTGAGGCCCAGAGGGGCAACTGTGCTGCTGCTTGGCTTTTGAAGGTTTGCCTAGCACTTGCCCCATTTTCAGTCACTCCACCCACTTCTTGTATTTGATTGGTGCCCTTCCAGCTGTTGCCCTGGTGGTGAATACCAGAGTGTGTGGGTTTGCTTATGTTCTAAGTCCATGTGGGCCCTTTAAACTGATTCTTTTGAGAAACCAGCAGTTTTTCTGCCACCCTCACCCCCATTGGTTTTTACAGCCAGAGGTTATGAGTCTACATCTTCCCAGTGCTGGGACCCTGGGCTGTGTAGTCTGGCCAGGGCTAGGATTGCTCACTCCCAAGGTATTCCTCCCAATTTTTATCCACCACATGTAGATGTGGGACTGCTTGTTCTGCTGCTGCCACTGCCTCTCCATGCCATGCCATGTCTCCCTGCCTCTTGGCCCAGACCCTGGGTCTTTTCCCCTTTTACCTGTTTGGATGAATGTGGCTTCTTTTAATTCTTGGTTGTCAGACATCCATACAGTTCAATATTCAGGCAGTTCTGGGTGTTATTTGTTTTGAGGTTAGTTGTAATTCTTGCAGTGATGCAAGGAGGTAAAGTGTATCTACCTACACCCCCATCTTTACCAAAAGGCTGGTGTTTAAGTCTTAACAAAATAACACATTATTGATTTTCATACTGCACACTACTTGGTTCTATGCCCTTCATACAAAACACAATCCCTTGCTGGATTAAGAGTGCCAGAAAGCACTGAAGAGTTGGATCCGGTGGTGGAGAACTTTTGCTTATAAGCCATGCCCACAACACAGTTTTGCACAAGGAGGGAATGCTGCCCAGAAACCTCCTCAGCAGAAATGCTCAATATTGCTCAGGCTTTCCCTTCGGTGCTGGAAACAGCAGCATGACTTCTGAGTTACCAATGATCTGCTCCCCACACTTCACTGGAGGCTTCCCACACCTCAGTTCAAGAAGGTCACCAACCCATTCTGGGATAAATGCTCTCACAGCTTCCTGGAAACCCACTGGCAGCTGATGTAGTGTGTCGAGAATAAACTATGTAACCTTCAAGATTTCCAAAAGGCAGATTTCTTTTCTTCCAACCAAGAGCAAATTCTGACTAAGCTGTGGGCTGTGGGCAGTGGCCTCCTCTCCGCTGCTCACTACTTTGCTTCTGGAGAGATCACACATGAGGATCAAAGGCTGTTGGGATGGCACGGTCAGCTTCCCAGCCAGAAGGTAAAAAATAAAACACAGGTGGTAGGGAAGAAGGATGCGGGCATGCCCACATACGGCCTGACCCTGAGACTGCAGTTCCCTCTCTCTAGTCAAGTGGTTAAACAAGCTGCTTCCCCCAGGATGAACCTGGAAACACCTCACGTTCTTGAATATTTTACTGCTTTTGGCAGTGTTTTCATGCATTTCATTAGGATGGTGGTTTGCTGGCATCCTTGGGAGCTTTCTCTTTGCAGGGATCAGTGCAGCTAGGTGACTGTTCTTCCTCTTAATGACCCTTAATTAGATTATATTTAACAGCAAGGACTGCACAGTGTGGCCGCTGGTCTACAGACAAGGAATGGCTTACCCTGTAAATTAATAGGCCTGACTGGGATTATGGAAGCTAGCTGTGTAAACGCAAATGGAACCCCCTACGCCAACAGTCCTTGGCCTGCTGACACAGCTGCATCAGAGCACCCAGTCACTGGAGCGCCAAAAGATATTCAGTTACAGTGAAGAAATCATAACAAAGACAGGAAACAGATCAGCACACTCTGGATTTAACACCCCCACCCCCGGAGAACTCTGCTGGTTCCTAGGCTGCAGATGTTTTAAACCTTGCCTTGAAGGATGTCCATGTCACATGCTCAAGCTGATGGAGCCGACCAGTACAGTATTTAATTGAGGCATACATATGCCGAAAGCAGACCAGAATTACATCATTTAGAGGTCCTCATCTCTGAAATAAAGGAAGGGCAACCGTTAGAATTGTAAAAATCTTCGGTGGTGTCGGCTGAGCTGTCAGGAAATGCACACCTACAAAGCCCAGTGTTTGTTTACTTAAAATAAGGTGTAAATGAAGCCAATGGGCTCTTCCATGAAGACTTTGCTAGTCCCTACGGAGGCGGGCCTTCTCAGCTGTTTCCTACTTCTTGCTGTTCTCAGCACTACACATCGAGAGGAGAATGAAAACAAGCCTTCCTCATTCAGCATTTTGAAACAGCCCTGCCAACAAAGACAGAATCTTTGACTGTTTAGAGCTTATGATTAAGGGGATGGCACATCTTCCTGGCAGGATAAAGGTCGTTTTGCGAAAGTTACTGTAAAGCGTGCAGAATTGGAAATTTATCTTTCAAAGTTCTCTGACTGAGTTACATAAATATGTCTAAGGCTACATAAATATGTGGTTTGCCAGAGGCACCACATTTCTCCGTGGCAGGGACCCACTGGACGAACGCTGCCAGAAGAGTTCAGAGGAGGACCATAGATGTCAGATAAACATCAAGCCCAAGAGTTGAAAACAGAGAAAAATGTTCAGCTCACTTGTGATCTTTTTTTTTTTTTTTTGGAGGGGGTCCCATTTGCAGTTATTTCACTGTTCTAAGTTTCCTCATTTATAAAATGGTTAATTTTGAAAAATGCTCTCTCAGGACCCCAAACTCTATATCTTTTCTTTTCTAACTTACCCTTGAAACCTCCCTCCGAGGACATAATTTTGTTTTTCTTGTTAAGGAGGCAATGATCATTTTAACTGCTACTGATTCAAGTCTTCCGTTAGAACAGGCACAGAATTCTGGTAATTTAGAGCATTTCTCTTATCTCACCTGAGCTTGCAGACTTATCCAAACAATCGTGAAGATGTAAGTGTGGGTCTGGGATGGGGACAGGTGGGGAATTATCCAGTTATCCAGGCTGGCTGTCTTCTGCAGCCACAGGTGCTAACCATTCCCTCACCATGCAGACCAACTTTTCAAAGGCAAGCCTCACTTCTGTGAGTGAGTGGCAGTTCAGGACCTAGCAGCTGATAATAACCCACTTATGGGGAGGCCTGGAGCACTGTTGGACAGTTCCACATGTTAAAAAGTCCCTTCTCACTTTAGACCTTTTCCATCTAAATTCCTGTCCAGGAATCATAGAATCATAAATTCTATGAGCCCAGGTTCTCCACCCCCATATAATCATTTCCCAGTACTCCTCTTTTCTAGATGATTCCATTTCTCCCAATTTTCTCTCTGCTCCACCACTGCACCTGATAGTTCTCACTTCAAACACTGGGTATTCAGAGAGTTCTCCCTCAGTATCTAAATAACTGATAGATAGTATTGGGTCACCCCTCCTCAAATGGGGAACTTAGACTTCAGAAGAGACAGGATGGTTCTTAGGTAAGGGCAGAAAAATCCTTCTCATCTTAAAATTTGAAGGATGCCAACAAAATTGACTTCATTTTGTCAGTCTGCACTAAGTCTAGAAAGTCACTGGTTGTGTTCTTCTTTGGGGCTCAGCAGTGCCCTATCACAAAGTTCTACTTTTGAATGATCACCTGGAAGAGGAGCATGCACAGTGCCTGGAATATATGAGCTCAATGAACTATAAATAAAATCATAAATCCAACAGCTTTTCTCACTGGAGAGCTCAAAGGGGTTAAGGATCTGGACACCTGGAATAGACAGATGCAGCACAGCATGTAAAACCTGAGTGGAGACATGAAGGACATTTAAGATAGATCTGTATACCTTAAAACACTACTTAGGTCAGGTCCATGCCAGGAAATCCAGGACTAGCTTTCTCTACACACCCAGGCAAGTATGTTCAATGGGCTGGAACAATTTTGCTTACTCCTTTCTCCACCCCCTTAGCTTCATGGTGGAAGTGGAGCCAGGATATAATTCCTTTACTTGCCCATGTTTTTCTCAGCATGAAGAGAGCATAGAAGGAGAAAAGGACACTGAGGATCTTCTCGGAAGATATCATTGTTTGTTAGGTTGGCTCCGAAATCAGCCTGGGAATCCAATAAAACATGTATTCAACACACAAATTCGTTTGTTGGATTGTTCTCTCTTAGTTATCCTGTTGTTCAATAAACTATAGTGACCTCTCAGTACTTCCCAAAAGGGCTGTCCTGAGGTTCTCCCTTTGAAATGGGGAAGTGATGAGTGATGACTGATTAGCCTGCCGAATCCTTCACTCAAGAACTTGTCAAGAGAAAGAAGAAAACAGACTCAGATACTTTGATTTGGCAATGAACTCAAGTAAGCAACATTCGTAAAACAGTCAAAATGTTTCTGACAAGAGATGTCATTTAAACACATGTGGAGCCCCTCTGCTGTCATCCCAGAATAAAATACTGGCCATCTCCTACCTATTTTTATTCTTCTTTTCCCCCTGGTCATTTGGGATGGGCCACGGGAGATCAGGGTTCTTTATTCACTACATGTCCTAAGGTTTTACGGACTTTGTCTCACCTTTTGAATCCCCTGCACTGTTGCCCCAAGTTTCATTTTATGCATCAGCAAAAGCCTCAGCCAAAGGAAAAGAAGTTTTCTTCTCATTGGAGTGGAATTCAGGAATTTATCTTTCTTAAGGTCCCAAGTCAAGCTAAATTATGTTACCTGGGGATGCTGCCAAAATACAGGTCTGTTCTGTTTTGAATCATGAAACCACTAGTGGTAACCTTATTTCCAGACATTTGAGATGAAAAACACAAGTACATGATGTGTGTTTTATGGAAGAGGATTGCCAAGTATGTTACACCTTCAACATAGTTTTTTTCCTGGTAATCTGAACTCTGACCTTCAATAAAAAGGGCAGATGATATGCCCAGGGCTATTTATTATTAAATGGTATTCATATATTAGTTGACTGACAACCCAGTGACCACCTTCTCTCAACATCCCCAAAATAGTTTGCCATAAATGTTCCATAATGTTTCTTTTTAACTCTGCAATGTTCACCCATCACACTCCCAAGTTACACAGCAGAGAGGGACATTGTCTCAGGCCAGCCCTTACCAGGAGGGTCAGTATCCAATTATCACTGAACTTTGCTTTAATGTTTTTGCAGTCACATCTCTCCTAAGGCTTTGTCTTGTGTTGCTGGGTAGGTATAGATTAACTTTGAAGGAAGGTTGATTGGTTGGTCAGTCAAGACCCTACTGCTGAAAGTTGACTGCCATGCATTTGACTCACTGTTCTTAACAAGGTGTCTTCCTTAGGTTATAAAAGACTTCCTAATAATCATCTAAGCTTACTCAAAGGATATTTAATTTTTTTCTTTTCCAGTAGTTAAAAAAAAAAAGCCTTGAAAATAGTATATAATAGCACTGTCCAACAGAAATATAATATAAGCCGGTACATAATTTTAAATTTTCTAGCAGACATATTTTTTTTTAATCCTCACCTGAGGATTTTTGAGAGAGAGGAAGGGAGAAGAGAGAGAGAGAGAGAGAGAGAGAGAGAGAGAGAGAGAGAGAGAGGAAAAAAATTCTATGTGAGAGAGAAATATCAAGTGGTTACCTCTTATATGTGCCCTGACCGGGGATCAAACCTGCAACCTTGGTATGTGCCCTGACTGGGGATCAAAACCCACTCACACCTTTTGGTGTACTGGACAATGCTCCAATCAACTGAGCAACCCAGCTAGGGCTCTAGTAGTCACATTAGGAAAAAAAGAAAGAAAAAAAAAGAAACAGGTGACGTATTTTTAAGAGTATATTTTATTTAACCTAATAAGCCCCAAATACTATCATCACAACATGTAATTGACATAAAAATTATTGTATTGTACATTCTTTCTTTCATATTTCATCCCCCTCATCTGGGTGGAGTTCAGACTTCTAGCATATTTCTGTTTGAACTAGCCACACTGTCAAGGGCTCAGAAGCCATGTATAGTTGGAAGTTGCCATACCAGCAAACTCAGGTATAGCATTGCTCTGCACACTCACTGACTTAAATGGGATTTTAGGGAAAGGGGGAGAATAGAAGTGTTAACCAGGACTTCTTTTCCACATGGTAGCACACTGAAATGTAGGGAAATATACAGATATTGAGATGTAAATAAATGACACTGTCAGATCATTTCCATTCCATTCTTTCTTAGTTAAGACATATCATCCTTGTATAATAGCCAAATAAATCAGGCTGATTTTTTCCCCTTTCCTTTGGAATAAAGAAAATGGGGATACTCAATAATGAAGGAGAGATGCAGTCACTTTGGAATATAGCCTGGCAGGACCTCAGAAGGTCAAACATAGAGTTGCTACATGAATCAGCAATTCCACTCCTACCCAAGAGAAGTGAAAACCTACATCCACACAAAAACTGGTTCATAAATGTTCACAACAACCTTATGCATAATAGAAAGTAGGTCAAAACAAGCCAAATGCCTATCAATTGATGATTGCATAAATAAAATGTGGTATATCCATACAATAGAATATTATTTGGCAATAAAAAGGAATGAAGTACTGACACATGCTACAACATGATAAGTCCTAAGGACATTATGCTAAGTGAAACAAGCCAGATACAAAAGACCACATGTTATGTGATTCTATTTACATGCAACGTCCAGGACAGGGCAATCCACAGAGACATAAGTCAACTTAGTAGTTGCTGAGGAATAGAGGTAGTGGGGGTTGGAGGGAAATAGGGAGTGACAGACAGCAAAGGGGTATGAGATTTCTTTCTGGGGTGGTAAAAGTGTTTTAAAATTGGTTGTGGTCATGGCTGCAAAATTCTGAATTATATATTTTAAATCAGTGAAATGTTCAATATGTGAATTATATCTCAATAAAGCTGTTATAAAAAGAAATAACAAAAGACTACCACCTGATGTCTGAGGCCCCTGCACATCACACTCATTTTAAGTAAATGATCATATGAGATTGAACATGGGACCACATATACATGGATATATAAGTATTCAACATAAACAAACAATGGTTGAAATGTTGATGCCTGTATATTTCTTCTACTTGAAAAAAAGGAGAACAGAGCACACACACACACACACACACACACACACACAGAAATAGTTGCCTAATAGCCTCAATGCAATTAAAGCTGGCCATATGTGTCATAAACATTGTGTGTGCCTGGATTCCTCCAGGTGGAGCTGAGAGCTGTCAGGGGTCCCTGTGGCTCAGCTACTCCCATCCCTGACCTTTGAAACCCTAGTGGCAGATGCTATCAGTGACCCCAGTAAGAGTGAGAGACATCTTGGAGTCACAGATTACAGTATCTCTCACTTCATTCCAGTTGTCACAAATCCATTATCAGCTTATTCACTGGTGACAGCTACAGCTCTCTTCTCCTACTCCCTAACTTCTACTTTCTCTATAATACTATTTTGTACCACCGAATCAAGTGCTCTCAATACAGCTGTTGTCACACACAGTATACTGTTAAAATACTTTTGAAGACCGGTTATTTTAATCAAATCAAGTCTAAATTCTTTGGCCTTGTTTTCAGCTCTCTAATCTGCTTCACCCTTCCCCCACCACTACTTAACATACACCCCCAGCTCCAAACTGGAAGTTTTCTGTCTCCCTCTCTGGGGTCCTTTTCTCCCCATCCACACATGCACTTTGAGCTTATTTCTACCTCTCCTTATCCAGGGTCCCGGACCACTGCAATGGTTTCTCTTCTCTTTCCTGATTTCTTCTTGTCTTCACCACAGATCTCTTCTGATCCAGATATACTAACTTGGATTATTTGCTGTCGTTCCCTGTAAGTAACTTCCGTCGTCTTCACTTGGTTGTAACATCCTGACAGTAAGGACCAGCACCCAGCACATATTAGGTGCCTAACACACACAACATTTAATGACTATCACTAAATATTGGACCCCAGAGCTGGGGTGCCATCTCTGCTTGTGGGTGTATATGCATTTCCTTCCCAACTACACACCCTAGTCCATTTATTTTCCCAGGAAGACAGTTACTTCATGCTCCTCAGTGCTAGTCCTATACCTTCAATCTGTTTCTTTTCTGCCTTGAGGCTATCTCTACTGCCCAGGGAATCTCATTTTAATGTCCTTCCCTTAAACAATCATCTTTCTCTATTATTTTCTCCAATCACAATTCCTCCCCTCTCTGCAGAATTAATAACTTCAGAACCCGGTCCTCTATTTATCCTATATTTCTTTTCAAGCATTTTTCAAACTGTAGTGTGATTATGTTTTCTTTCCTCCCCTGTCAGACTTGGAAGAACCAAGTCATAAATGCTGGTGTCATGTTTTAGCTATTGAATCCAGGGTCTAGCAAAGGGGTGTGATATAATAGGTTCATAACAAATGTTGTATTTCATTCAATGTGCTCTCATCTAAGACCCAAGACTCACGCAGTTATAACTACTCACTTTCTATATGTAGTGAAAGTTAATCTTTTCCACAGAACATGATTGAGGAGACCTTTTTCCCAGCGGGGGCGTGGAACGGGGGCACACTGCCCAGAGGAACCCACCCAGCCTCTGGCTCTGCAAAGTAGGATTCTGAGGACCTACATTTAAAGGCAGTGTCCCCTGGGATCACATTCTCCCTCCAGCCCTTTAAAGATGGCTCCTGCCTACCTGCTTTCTGGAAATAGAGGGGAGACAGAGACAGACCTAAACAAAATTGCTAACTATGGAAAGTTTGTGTTTCACACTCTCCTTTCTGAGCTCCTGTCCCACATCTAGATATTTTTCTTCCCCCAATCTCAGTTACCATAGATCCAAAGGTCCTTCAATCTTTCATATCTCTGAAAGGTAAATACCTTAAAAGCAACAACTACACTGATGGCAGCTACATTTTAGGAAGGAGGCTCTCTGGTTAAATAGATCACCCAGAAGTACACACAGATATGACTTTTGGTAACCACTACATCCTTCCTAAAACTTCCCTAGTGTATTTGCATGCCAGGAGCCCCATAATCTTAATTAAGTTTAAGCACAAAATAAAGCAAACTCAGCTGAACCAGGAAAATGAAAAACATTAAAAACCCAATCTTAGCAGTGTCTTTCTGAAAAAGCAAACAGATATCTGGATCTACCTTAGTTGGAGATTTTTGGGCACGTCAGCATTCTCTAAGGACACTAGAAGTTCTCTGACAGCCCCTCCCCTACGTTGGCTCTAGTTACCCCTGACGTTTTTTTGTTTTATTTTGTTTTGTTTTTTTAAACTTTTTTCCTGATTTCAGCCTGTGCTTTGATTACCTTGCTTGATTTGTGTGCAATGTGGGCCTCTGCCTTTGTTGAATTCAACTTCAGAAAATGTTCTTCAGCCACACACAGGTGCCATTGGGAATAGGCCTACCAAAACATGAATTTTGGTAGAATTTAAAAAAACAAAAAACAAAACACCCTGAGGACAATGCACATTATAAGCACTTGAAACTTGACCATTCCTTTCTCAAATATTTGTTGATCCAAGGAACTGTCCCAGGTACAATGGTGAACAAAATAGACACTATCTCTGCATTGAGTTTATGCCATGTCAGGAAAAAAAATACTTTAAAAAATTAAGTAGAGTGGTGCCTTGGTACTCATAGTTAATTCTTTCCAGAACTCATGACAAGTACTGAAACTGATGCATACCAAACAATGAATTATTTTCTTTTGTGGGGCAGCACAGTGGTATGTTCTAGCAAGTGCAACAAGTCCCTAGCAGAGGCAGAGGGCTGAAAAATTATTTCCTCATCAAAATGCAAGTACAGGGTTTGATGAGTTCTGAAGCCACGAGTACTGAGGTGTGACTGCAATTAAAAAGATGCAAGGGTCATGCCCTTCTTCCTATAATCCCTGGCCCTTGAGAAGTAAATATGATGTCCTTGCATCCCCAATTCCAAAACTTCCAGAACTTTCTGCTTTCTCTAGTCTTCTCTTTTTCCCTCCCTTAATTCTTTTCTTTCCACTTCCTTCGTTTAGCATACCAAGAACTCCAAATTTTTTAGTTTTCACCAACTGTGGGAGTATCTAAATTTGCTCAAGGGTTCAACAAGGAAAAAAATAAAAAGACTTTTAATTGATCAGGATCCATCTTTACTGGGTGTTTACAATTACAGATGTGAAAAAATAATACTCTTCCTTCTTTCCTTCCTTTAGGCTTCCCTTCATTCCAATACTGACTCATTCACAATTTTCAAAGTGAAACTAACTATTTACAAAAAGGCAGAGAGGGAAGGAATAATTTCCCAGTTGGGAACAGAACTAGTTTTAAAAGCTTTTTTCCCACTTTACATAACCACAATCTAGGAGAAAGAAAAAAAGCCCTAAGACACAGAAGACCACTGGGTTCACTGTTTTGTTTGTTGTTGTTGTTTTTGTTTGTCTATTTGTTTGTTTAATTCTTATACTTGATAACTAGTCCAAAGTGAGAAAATCACAGCTTCCAATGAGTCTTCTTCTCAATAAGGGGGATGGCTAACGTGATTTTTTTCCTTTGCTGCTAACTAGTGGATTTATATTTTCATTTTAATATATCCTGCATTAACATAAGAAGCACAAAAAATTTTTCATAATCTGATAAATATAAACAGATCACCAAACTGAGAGAAACTGCAAAAGTTTCTTGGGGTTATTAATGGAAACATTATGCTTTTCATTACATTTACAGACACATGTATCTGAATAATTACCAACTGATTTTATAAAGCTTGGAGGGAATAGAATCTTTCATATTTGAGTATAGATATCTAGAATAAAGTGAGTTCAAAACACTTAGGCCTAGAAAATGTTTCAATACCTCTAGGGTTACACAAAAGAAGAAATGACCCTGGTTGGTAGCACAGTGGTTAAGGCGCCAGCCTGCGAACCCAAAGGTCGCAGGTTCAATTCCCCAGCCAGGGCACATAATCAGGTTGCAAACCAGGTCTCCAGTCAGGTCTGTGGCTGGAGGCAGGTGAAATGCAACCATACATTGATGTCTCTCTCCCTCTCTGCCTCTCTCCCTTCCCCTCTTTCTAAAAATAATTAAATAAAATATTTTTTTTAAAAAATCATAAAAAAAAAAAGAAGAAATGTATAGCCAAATGGAAAACCAATAATCATGAGATCACTATCTTGAATAAAACGAATGAGAAGGGAATTCTCAATCTGCCAATTTTTGCCAACTAAATTTTGCATCAGATACCTACAAAATATATCTGGAATGAGGGTACTAAAATATTTATTATGAATTGTTAGAGAAAAAAATATTTTAAAAAACTAAATGCAGGAACTAGCATGGATGACCGATGGACATGTGGGATTAACTGTGGGAGAGGGGAGGGGGGGCAGGGGAGAGCAGTGGGGGAAAACAGGATAAATGGAATACAACAATAAAAATTAAAGTAAAAAATAACTGAATGCACTAGCAGAATAGAGCCTTGAATCACATTATAGACACAAACTGCACGGCCTAAAGAAGCCCTTGAAAATCATCTACTGTAACCCCCTTTATTTTGCAGAAGAACTTTATTGAGACTTAGAGTTCACACCATTTTGTAAAATTCACATTACTAGTTACTTAATATGTGGCAAAAATAAAAGACTATAATTTTGATCTCTATGCTTCCAATTCAAACCTCTTCAATTACCCAGTGATGCATACACATATATGCATGCAAAGCACACACATACACACAGATGTGCCTGTATATCTATATAGACAAAGAGGAAGGGAAAGAACTCAAATGAAGTACTGATCTCTATTTTTAGATAAAATTTAGTTCTCTTTCTTCATCTTTCTCTCTTGATTAATAATGAGCATTTATGGAGTACTTGTTAGTGCCAGGCACTGTGCTAGGCACTTCACTTACATGAATTCATTGTCACAATGCCCCTCTAACAAGGTAGTCTTGTTATTCCTTTTTCCATAACAAGCAAATGAAGGCTTGGTGATGTAATGCACATGTGTAAGGTCACTCGGGCTTTCTGAGATCCTCATTCACAGGCTTCACTGTTTATAGGCGTGCACTTTGTTCTATCAAAAGTGAACAAAGATTGAAGGCTTCTGAACCAAATTATTTTATTACACATTTTCTGAATTGTGTTTGAAATGAACAGAGCTGCTGTTAATAAGTAGAGTGGGTTCACATGGCCACAGTTTAATAATAGCTGTGGTTGATGGTGTGTGCAGCATATGGAGAAGGAAATTACCTTCCAACCTTCTTTCACAGGCTTATATCAAACAGAGTCTCACACCTTGTCCTGAACCTTTTCTGTGGAGCAAAGGAAAGGGGCTGCATCGATGGCCTCTTCACTTGCACAGAGCGGAAGAGGAGGGTGCAAAGGGAAGCCTCAACATTGTCCAAAACCATTGAAGTTTTGCCAGTACTGAGTTGAACAACATCACTGGAGGCAGAAGAGGCCGCTCCCATTCCATCTGACATGTGGTGCTCTGTATTGTGCCTTTTGAAATTCTGTGGGTGGGAGGGGAAGCAATGTGTAGGGTTGGCTGATAGTTTTCTTTTATGCAAATGCACTACAGTTGAAAAACTCTGTCTGCTTCTCATTAAATTTGAAATTCCCAAAGGCAAAGACCACACCTCACTTCTTTATTATACATGATGCCCAGCACATTATGGGTGATTAATAAATGTCACATCATTTTCATAATGCCTTGACTGAGAATGACATTTTCCCACGAGTCTTTCTTGCTTCAATTTCTTAGCAAGTCTCACAAAGTGTATACATATCCTGGGAAGAAGGCACTATTTAAGGCCAGTATTCCTTGCTTGAATCTCTTCTCCTAATTCCCATTAATGCTTCATTCACCTTTTCCCTGGGCCAATAGACTTCCCCTGTTCCCCATCTGGTTTACTCTCTTTTTCTACTCCCACCTGCAGAACTTGACTCGGACACCCAACTTTATATCACTTCCATCCTCAGATGGCAGCCCTCTACCCTACATATACTTTAGGACTCTTTTGGGGACGCCTTTGACAAGGCTTATGAACTTGGCTGTTCCTAATATGGACATTTTTAGGAGAAAATGATTGCTTTCATAAGATTTTTATACCTTTTATCTTCCAAGAAACTTTAAAAAATGAATTATAACATTAAAAAAAGATAATGGATAACATAGTGAAGCACAGGAAACTTATTTTATTCATCTTTGTACCCTGGTTCATGACACATGGAAAGCAGTCAGTGAATGCTCATCAGAATGATAAGCATTCCTACTTCCCCTTGATTACATATTTCCAAAAGCAATTCATAAGTAAGACTTCTATGTAACATGTGAGGTAGAACAATCACGATATCTTGATATTACTTATTAAATGGCCCTATTAAAGTACAAAATATGAGACATCATGAGGATGTCCTTTACAAATACAAAATAAAACTCAAAGGGGAAGAAATGATTTTATCCCACTTACATTTCTTTGAATACTTAAGCTTAGATTGAAGACTCAAACTCTAAAAAGTCAGCTATAACCTTACTTATGCATTTTCCTGTTTCACAGGAAAAAATGACGTGTTAGAAAAGTTGTTTCAAGCATTAGAGAATAGAGGGCATCCGTTAGGCACTTAGAATAAGAAGGTAGTCTGAATTTCTGAAGGGACTTTTGCAGACTTCTAGTTTTATTCTCCCATTTCCCTGACAAGTCTGAAGTCCTTCATCTTCTGCAGTGTGTAAAAGAAATTGATCTGTGTGTGGAAATATTCAACCCCCACTCCCAAATACTACCATAGTGTATAAAAAGCGAAGCCTGTTTCAATCAGGGCCAAATGTCAGTTTTCAAAAACTAAGAAAAAGATAAAAATGAAATCTCCACAGAAGCAGAATGTGTTCTTAGTTATGACTCAGAACAGGAGACCAATTTCACAATATTTCCTGTAGCAAGAATTCTATTCACTAGGATTTGAGACTTTCTCCATTTTTTCTAAGTTCCTCTTCTGAAAAGGGTTGTTTCTTCAAAATCTGTTTAACATTATTGAGAATTCTAAGCTCCAAGAAAGCAAAACAACTTCTGTTCATTCGTTTATTCATTCCCTTTGCTGATTTCTTATTTTTGAAGATTTTTTTCTTCCCTTATAAACTGTCAAAAACTAAGAACTCTGGCTTCTCGAGAGTTCAACACCTTGTAGCTCAAATTGCAACAAAATTAAAAATCATTTAAAAGTAAACTTGTTATTATTTTGTGAAAATAATATTATTTTCCAATATGTTATATAAAACATAATTTTATAAGTGAAACAAATTATAAATATAACAGATCCTATTATAATTAAATTACATTATTTAATAATAATCATTGTCTAATTTAACATTACATTTTAAATACATTATGTTTTACAATATACTATATTTTAGATTTATTATATGATATGTTATAGATATTAAATTATACATAATAATAGTTGTTAGAGTGCTTAAGTCCTCACCATATATTCTACCTCAAACAATTAGCCCAAGCCAATCAGAGCCAAACAAGTCCCTTTGTCCAAAACTGATCCAGGAAAAGAAGTCTGCGGCTCAATGTTGGCCAACGACATGTGAGAGAAAGTCCGAGGAAGGACATATCTGCATGCTTCTTCTCAATTATGGGTCAAGTGGAAAGAACAATGAGAACTGAAATAAAGTTGAATCCAATGTTGGCCATGCCACCTAACCTGGTCAGTCTCCTCATTCACAAACTGCAAGTAATTCCCACCTCAAAGGATTCTGGGAGAATGAAATGAACTCATGAGCAGGTCACTGCTTAGCACAGGAAGCATGTTTAATGGTTTCTTCCATAGGAAAATGGTAAAAAGTAATCATAATCACATAGGAATGTGGTGCCAAACAAATTTTTACTGATGAGACTAAGCAGAGAAGATCTGACCTCACCAGTGAGAAGTTCCTGATGGGGGAAAAAGTGAAACCTGAATAAACATTGTTAAGAGAGGTTGTGAATATCACATTAGCATTTACAATGATAAAAATTAGGAAATCGCCTCACATTATTTAAAAAAAAAAAAAAAAAAAGATGGCCAGAGAACTCCCCTTCTTGGGTCTCAGGAACCCTGCCTGCTAGACTGGAAGCAGAGGGCAGAGGGGCCACATAAGCTTGTCTTCAAATTCCCAGTGAGGTGATTCTGCCTGAGAATCTCTTTTGTGTCTACTTCTCTGCATGCTATTGGACACAAAATTCTCATACACTCAGAAAAATCAACTCCATTAGGATTTACAAAGCCACATCAACAATCCCTACCCAATAAATGATGCAAATGGCTTTGGACATTTCAAAGAAATCCCATCAGGGCACCAAGTCAAGACTCTCATTCCCTGCCCTTAACTTATCTGTCTGCCCAGGGTCAGTCCTTCGTCTGATGCTGTACCCTTTCCATCCAGAGATGTTTGGAAAAGGTGCTGCCGAAAGGACAGCCTCACACTGGGCTTATTTAGTCATTCCCCACAGGAAATAATGGAAATTCCTGGCATTCTTATCAGAGAAAGGGGTGAACTCTGCTGGTGTCAGTCTTGAAGGGCCCTGGTGAGAGGAATGTGTGCAGCTCTCCTTTGTAGTTGAAGGTGGATAACTTCAAAGTGGCGCCTTCTCCAAATCCAGAGATGAAGCCAACCTTCTGGGAAGGATACCAGGAGAGGGGAGGCAGGCAGCCTGGTCCCCAAGCCCAAATAACCACAAGTTGAGGCACCCAAGTGTTTATCTTGAGCAGCTTCCCAAAGACAGTTCAGCATCCTCTTGGTAAACTCTTCCAATCCTCTCTGCACTGAAAGCAGAAACTCACCATGTGCCTCACAAAGAACCTTTCTTTCTGGCCATTTGGCTAAGTGTATTGGTGTTGCTACTTTTCAGAAGCCCAAGTGGTCTCTACACTGTTAGACATTCAGTTCCTCTGAACCTTTTGGCAAGGAGGATGGGTTTGGAAGGAGGGGATGGAAGGTAAGGAGTGTGTGTGTGTTAGGGGTGCAAGTGTTTTGGAAGGGCTGGGCTCTATTCAATATAGAGCTCTCAGGATGCTGCCGTATGCCCAACTGTGCAGGTTAAACTGTTTAAAATATTTTTAGTAATCTGAAATCGTTATCCAAGGGAAGAAAGGGAAAAGAAAAAGGCCAGCTTGTTTGAAACTATTGCTTCAGGGAGGCCTGTGAAGTTGTGAGTGAACAAAACTATTCAAGGACACACTTCAGTAAACACACTTAGAAAAGGGCATTGGATACACTTTTTTTCTCTTTATTTGGCTGTAACCCCTAAATTTTTCAGTAGTTCCCTTCCAATTTTTCCACTTCATTTTTACAAAAGATGAATTCTACTTCATGAAAAGAATGCTTTCTTTTACTTTTTGTTGCTGTTTCACAGTTTGCAATTTTTCAAATCTTTTTTCTCTCATAGCTATAAACAGTCCCTATAGCTGAGCCCCCAGGAAGCAACTTTGTCAAACATAAACAAATATTTTCAGTGGCCCCCTGTTGCTCACTGTCGACCCTTAAGTCTATCCCTAATTGTCATAGGCAGTTACAACAATTATCTCCTGCTCCTGCATCATTCCAATTCTGGACATCCCATTATTTTCCAAAAGATAGCACAAGAGACCCCAATGTGACCACTGAAACAAAGGCAGTCTATCTCCACCCCTTCCACACAGAAAATGGTAGAAGAGGCTCCAGACGAGGGTCCAGGACACCCAGGAGGATGCCTGCCATCAGACCCAACACTGCCCATCATGAGCCTGAGGTAGACAGACTGTCCCCAGGCCCTCTCACCTCTCTCAGTTCTTAGCAGAAAAGATGGGACAAGAATCCAAGAGGCTTCTGGAAATCAGAAGGGACCTAATTAAATTGTAGACACCATGTTCAAGGAGTAGGACCAAACAGTAGAAGAGGGAAGAACCTAATATCAGAATAAGGGGCAACATGCTCATGTGTGCCAGGCACTGTGCTAATCCAGTACCACACTTAATTCCACAATGCCCCCATGAAGTGACCTAGTATGAGAGACTTTATAATTTTAAACAACAATGTGCCCAAGTTGGTCAGTTTTGGAATTCAGATCCAAAAGCACATATCTGGTCCCAGCATCTACACACTTAACCACTGTACCCCACTGCCCCAGAAAAGATGAAAAGCAGCCATCAAGTTGGAAAGATGACACCTGGCCTGCTGGCCTCATGGAGCTGTTGTGAAGGAAAAATGTATTTGTCAAGTGCTTTTGTAAGATAAAAGTGATACACAAACATGAGCTGGGTTTGTTATAAGTATGTCTACACAGTTAAAGGGCAGATATGGAACTCACCTCTCTTCCCGTGCTTATTCCCTCCCCTTCTCCTATGGAATTTTGATGTACTTCTTCCTTGGAACTTAAAATGATTATTTTCCTTTCCTCTTACTCCCTATCATTGTCATCTGAATGCACTCATGCTAATCATAGGACTAAGCAGAAGGTTTCAGGAGACATTTGGGTCAATTCATCACAAATTCCAATTTTATAAATGTATATTAACCCCTCAGGGTATGAACTAATTCTCTTTCTCTTTCTGCTAACTACAACAATAAAGGCTTCCAGAGCCATGTGTGCTATTTTTGAAAAGCATGGTAACTGGGAAATAAACAAAATGATATCATTGTAGTATACATCATATTCTATCTATAGAAAATAAACACTTATATACTAGTACCTCCTATACCAGAGGATGAACTCAGCCAACACTGTAACTACAGCTACATCCCAAATTAATTAGCTCTGCATACTGAGGCAGATTAAATTTTGAAAATGCTCACTTCATTAACCTATCAAAATTTCCCCTCATCAAAGCTTTGGGCAGAGGACAAAATCAGTGGCAAACCTATCAGATTTAACTCTATCTCTTCTCCAGACACATGCCCATAACTTTGGGGAAGAGGTTAACAAGTCTGACAAGGTTAACAAGGCTGAAGAAAAAGAAAAGACCCGATCGAGACCAAAATGCAGCAATAATGAATCCCCAATAGACGAGGGCTAATTGTTCCAAAATAAAACTACATATACTAGATCACTAGAGAAGATTACCTGTTTTGCTTTTCATTGTGATATTGTATTGAATTTGAAAAAAAAGCACATCATTATTATATAAACAGAGCAGCAAGTGCTTCTGAAAAACTGCATATGAATAACTTTGGAAACAAGCCACCAGGTAATGATTTGCTAAAACAGTAGCCCCTCAGTCCTGCGGGTAGTTAACCTCTGATTTATCTGGAGCTTAAATTTAGGTAGTTATCATTGTACCTGCAGAAACAAGACATACTGAAAATGAGACAATAACTAAACCCTATATGTTATCCTGTCTACTTTTGGAAAAATAAAAGCCAACAATATCGCTATATTTGGAGGTAAATCGCACCTTTATATCCCTCAGGAACGAGGTTTCAGACCTATTACACTCTGATAATCATTAGAAGCTGCAGCAAAATGTCCAGAGTGATAACAAGCCCCAAAGCTCAGGAGAGTGATCATGCCACCTTTCTTTTGATAGTGCTGCAACTTCAAGGCACTTGTCCATCTGGTGTCTCTCTTGGTCTCACAGAAGACCTGAGCGGTAGACTTACCTACTTGGGCAGGTGTTACTGCTCACTGGGCAGGTGCAGCAGCTGAGGCCCAGAGTGACTGGTCTCAAATCACAAAAGTAAGCAGGGGTAATGCTTACAGAGCTGTCTTGTTTCTGGATGCCTCCCACCACCACTCCACACCAGCTTTAAAATGGTTAGTTTAACCACACCTGAAAAACAGCCTCTTGGGTTCTGTTGCTTTCAATGGCCAGCTCTGGTCACGTCTTAGGAACTGAAAACCCATTTATCTTCTATTAAAACCAGGTCCAGGGTCCTAGGCCCCACAAAATTGGCAAGGCCTCTGTGGTGGGACCAGAATCGGTCTTCAGCCCTCATTAGAGTTCCGAAACTACTAACCCTTCTCGGACTCAGAATTTGAGAGGTCCCTTCTACCTTATTGCTGGAGCCTTCCCCAAAACTACTCAATCCTGGAGTCAGAAGACCCAGCATCCAACTAACTTGCTTGAGAAGAACTTAATCTACCCGGGTCTCACTTTCTTTGTCTGTAAAATTAAAGGCTGATTTAAATGATCTCAAAGTCTCTTCCATCTCCAAAATTCTACTCTACCCCTAGACTGGATATCCATCACGTTTCCTAAATGTTGAATCCAAGAATTTACATCAGAACAACTCTTTCACAGCCTCTTCCATGGTTTGTATTTTCATTTCATCCCTTTCTCCTGCTTGTTCCACTTGGTATCATTCCCCTCACTCCTCTCTGTTTATGCTGTCTGGTGTTTGTAAGTTATTTTCATGTCCCTCTGAGTCACCATTTAACCACCATACAGTAAATTCTTTCTGCAACTTATTATTTTTCATGTGTTTTTCCCCACCCAGCTAGCTAATTACATGGTCATCAAATTTTAAATAACATTTCTCTAAAGGTCACTCTTTTTAAAGAAAACCTTTCTCTTGGTTCTTCCAACTTTTACTGATTTCCAGCTGCAGATTTGAACTCTACTGATTTCCAAAGTATGTAGGCATGTCAACATTTCCTTTGCCTTTTTTGACAAGTTTGAATTTCCTCTTTATTTTGCCTTTTCATTTTTGTTTTCCTTTCCTCTATAATTATGGGTTTCATCTTCACTCTTGCTACCACCTTCAGTGAAGCCTCCATAGGAAAGCAGAGCATAGGGTGCCATCCAGAAATGTACAATCCTGGAGCTACAGAATAGTGCTGTGGGGCAGGGAAGGCAGGACTGAGCATAAGCCACTCTGCCAGCCTGGGGATGGAGCTATTATGGGCTTAGTACCACTGTGTTCCCATTATAAAGCTCTATCTTTTCCCAGAAAGAAATGCAAAAGTGTGTGTCCAGAAAGAAAAATACTAAAGCAACGAGGGAGCCAGAGCAGCTGGGGGTTGTTAACTTTAGTCAAAGTCCAGCCAGGATTTTTTTTTTTAAGCAACAGGAAATAGATTCATTTTCTTTCATATTCTGTCTCTCTGTCTCTCTGTCTCTCTCTCTGTCTCTGTCTCTCTGTCTCTCTCTCTCTCACACACACATACACACACACACACACAACACACACACACGCACACACTCACTCAGTCATTCTTTTATTCTCCATCCTTCTTCATTTCCTCTGGCCAAGGCACAGAAACAAGCTGGACAGAAAACCTCAGTTCCCTTGAACTATCTTTAGAACTTTGCAACGTTTACTGGTAGTTCAAAGCCAAACCGCAGAGTAGGGAATCACGGTCAAAGAATATGTGCTCCCCCACCTCCTGTGTGCAGCCAGCTTGGGGACAGAGGAGCATGTATTAGTTCCCTGTGGCTGCTTCAATAGATGACCACCAATGTGGTAGTTTACAACACAAATTTTTTTTTTTTTACCATTTTAGAGGCCACAAGTCTGAAATCAGCTTCAGCAGACTGAAATCATGATGTTGGCAGGGCTGTGCTCTATCAGGAGGTTCTGAACCAAAAATCTATTTCCTTGCCCTTTTCAATTTCTAGTGGCCACCTGTGTCCCTTGGCTGATGGTGCCATCCTCAACCTTCGCCTCCAGAACACATTACTCTAGTCTCCACTTCTCTACACAGTCAAATCTCCCTCTCGTATCTCTCTCTTTTTTTTTTTTTTTTAAGATTTTATTTATTAGTTTTAAAGAGAGAGGCAGAGAGGGAGAGAGACATCAATATACAGTTGCCTTTCACCTGCCTCCAGTGGGGACCTGGCTGGAGACCAGGCTTGCAACCCTGGCTGGGGAATTGAATCAGTGAGCTTTGGGTTCTCAGGCTGGCACCTTAACCACTGTGCCACCAGCCAGGTCCATCTCCCTTACAAGGACACTTGTGATTGCATTTAGAGCCCACTCGCATAACCTGGATAATCTTCTCAAGTCCTTTAACTTGATCATATCTGCAAAGCACTTTCTGCCATACAAGGTAGCATTCAGGTTCCAGGGGTTATGGTGTGGACATTTTGGGGGCCCTTATCCAGCCTACCCTAGAGCATTTGGGTCTAGCTGGGTTTCTAGAAAAAGTCTTCTCATTACTAATATTGACTGAGTTATGAGCATGGGGCCCAAGCAAAAAGGAAAGATGTTTTTCTAAATATCAAAACAGAGAAAACCCATGTATTTTTGCTCCTGTCTTGTCACAGGTTTACCTTCCCCATGACGTTTTATCTATTAAGCCATCTCGTTTTTACTCAGCAAATCCCATAAACATCCCACAATGGAGCACAGCTCCTGTTCCAATACCCTTCGCATCGTGAGAAATCATCCACCTGCTATACAGAAACTCAATTTCCAACCAAAATTGGGCCTCAGAGCCACACACATTCATGTGTGTTAAAGTCCAGCAATGGTCTTGTTACTGTATCCCAGATCAAGCACAAAGAAGGAAAAAGCTGCATCAAAACTCACCAAACCTCTTGTAACCGAAGGACTGCACCTCCTCCTCCTCTGCGAAGTCGTCTGTAGGAGAAAAGACACTGTTAACCAGGGTGAGGCCCAGAAGGGCAGGGTCAGTGCGGGCGTCAGCTGCTGCATTCTCCACCTGCTCCACTCTCCTCTTCATCACAGCAGCTTTCCCTGCTGCTCCTGGGACACAACACGCCTTCTGAGAAAGACCACAGGGTCTTCCTACTGTTCTTTATGCCACTCCTTCCAATTCAGGTCTCGGCTAAACTGTGACATTTTGAGATGCCTTTCCCAACCTCCACCCAGCCACTGCCTATCACACACCCCTATTTTAATATTACTTTCTGATATCTCCATTCCTCTGTGTGCCATCATGAGCAGAAATCTTTTCTATCTTGCTTCAAAAATAAATCTCCTGTACTTGGAATGGTGCCTGTCACACAGCAGGGGCTTAATCAATTTTGTTGAATCAATGATTGAATCATGAACTAGCCAAAGAGTTAAATTCTCTTCACCTGATGGAGCCTGTCACTCTCCTGTTCAGATGCTGAGCTCTGCTCATCTCTTCTACTAACTGGCATCTCAGGAGCCCAGCATGACTCCTGTGATGACAACCAAGCCCTTCCCTATTCTCCTTTTGTTGGATAATTCGGACTGAGAGCTAGTTTCCCAGTACATGCACTTCCAAAGACAGCCTTGCTATGGGAATTCCTAAATCGAAGAGCCACACTGTGGAAACAACAGGTGTTATGTCAGCCAAGCTCTCTACCAAAGAAACCTAAATCCCCTAAAATGAACATGAGGCAATTCCTTACCACAGCCATAAAGAACACCTCATTTTATAGTTCCACCAGGTGTGGGTTCTGGCAATTAATTGTGTAATTTAAAGGACACCTTTTGTGACACGTGAAGGCGTCAAGACCAGGCCTTTCCAGGGAGCCCAAGTGAAGTATTCTTGAGTTGGTCACCATTACTGAACCAGCACCCAGCTTTCTCCTCACATTCAATTCGGTTCAAAAGCACTGATTCAGCCCTTACTATAAACCAGAGACTGCCAGGCAGTGGGGCGTCAGAACTGGGTAAGACAAGTCCTTTCCATCAAGAAACAGACAGGCTTTCAAGGAAGTGAGGCAAGTAGGAAGAAAATAAAGCCTCTATGATCATCTTTTCAGCCCCCATATAGGACACAGGACCTGGCTATATGTGAACCTTGAAATGTTATGGAGAAACCAAAGATGTATGATATCTGTGATACAATGTGATGAGCCTCAGAACACTAATTCGTTATACAGAGTCATAAATACACATGTAAGAGAGCAATTACCTCTAACAAGAGAATGGAGAGGTGTGATAGCTTTGTATTTTACCATTGTTTCCTTATTCAGAGAAGGGGTTGTTTGTCATATAGAAAGCCAGGTGCTGGTATTTAAAGTAGTCTTCTGATGCAGGTCAAGAATTAAAGCAGGGGAGGGAAATACAAGGAAGTTCTAATCCTGCCCTCCACCTTGTTTTATCTGGCCCAGCACCTTGTTTCTACCCAGCTCACTTAACTGTTAAGGAGTAGTTACATTTACACAGTCCTAAAATTCGGCCCTTTGAAGGCAACCGAGAGGCTGACGTGGCCCCCGGTGAAAATGAGTTTGACACCCCTGGATTAAAGATTTACTTCTTGCTACATGGAAGAATATTCTTACAACCAAGAGAATAGCATCTTTCTCACTGATTCAGTAATTGGTTAGTTCACCAAATACATATTAATCCCCTACTTAATATGCCTGCTTTACTAAGTAACTCTATCCTATTAATGGCTGAGTGGCTGGTTGCAAGTCTCAGCTAAAGAGAAATCCTTATCTGCTGCTTCTGCTTAGAAATTCATACATTTACTCAGTCAGTAAATGCTTATGGCCTAGGGGAGTTGATGAGACATGAACATAAGTAACGATGCCACCCAGACATGATGCCACCCAGTTGTCAGCATCCCTTGCCAACTCTGGCCCCTCCACTCCTGTACCAAGTCTGCAAAAGAATCTACTCACATGCAAATATTGTGGGCCAAGGAGGCATCACTGAAGATTTCACAGTGAAAACAAAAAGCAGTTTATGCTGCATCTTCAACAGCAAACAGCTTAAAATTTCCCATTGGACAGTTCTGTTCTCCCCAAAGCTTCTTTTCACCAGGCCCACCATTTGTTTGTTTGTTTGTTTGTTTTCTTTATCCTCTGATCTTTTTCCCATGCAGCATTTAGTCTGACTGACTCCTTTCTCCTTCCTGAAATTTCCCTGGGAACTTCAAATGCCTCATATTTTTGTTATTAAAGCAGTTCAGTTCTGCCTTCCAAATTAACATACCCAAACTCATCAAGGGGTTCAAGAAAACAAAGGCATTAGAGGCAACCCCTTTGAAAGAACTCAAGGAGGATCTTCTGCTTCTTGTCTTAATCCTCATCCAAAAAGAATTAGAAATTCTCATAGTAGCTGTCATGGGATGGGGGTGGGAGACGGAAGGGAGGAGGCTAAATGGCAAAGAAAAAAAGAATACAAATTTCTATTTCATCCAACTCTAAAATTAGATAGAAAATTATATGAGACATAAGAGGTACAAGTAAGGTATCGCAAATAATGTCCGACTGAAATTATCAAGAAGGTCTCATTAAAAAGTGTCTTTTGTTTTTAAATCCTCACCTAAGGACATAACCATTGATTCCTAGGAGAGAAGAAGGGAGATAGAGAGAGAGACAGAAACATTGACACAAAAGAAATATACATTGGCTGCCTTCCAAATGCACCACAACAGGGAATAAAACCCAAAACTCAGGCATGTGCCTTGACTGGGAATCAAACCCAAGACCTTTCAGTTTACTGGATGATGCTCCAACCAACAGAGCCACCCACACTGGCCAGGGTGAGAAATGTCTTACATTAGTCTTTCTTAATATTTTTTCTTTGGAGTGCCAAAGAGAAAATTTGGGAAACACTGCATACTATATCCTTTTGTTAGAAATTCATAATGGATTTTGACTTATTAGAGATTCTGAGAAGTGGAGAGAGAGACAGAGAGACAGGGGGAAAGAGAGAGAAAAATTGTTTAACATTGGTTTAGTCAGTGTTTTCAAAAGTTTACCTCAGAACCCTTTTTAATATCCTTAAAAGCTGTAGAGTTGGGGAGGTAACAGTATAATAGTCAATTAACACAGGTGTCCTCCAGAGCCTCAAATTTTTCCAGCTGTTTGACTGATGAATAGCCAAGTCAGGCTGGTGGTGCAGTAGGGCATTTAGGGAATTGAGAATAAGGAAGTGTCAAGAGTTGATGAGGCTTTGACTGTGAAGAACCCACATCAGGCTCCAAGAGCCACAGGAGAGAGAATGAGAGGTCAAGTGTTCCTAATGCCTGGACACATTAGAAGACAAAAAGCAATGGCTGACAGACAGGTTTAAGGAAGACTGTATAGCCTCTTATCATTTGCAATGTTATTTTTGGTTCTCAAAACCTTTTCCTCATACTGTGTAGACCCAAGCTAATTGTGTCCCAGGTTGTCTTTATAGTTTCAGAGGCCTGCAAAGGTGATATATTCAAGTAAGGATATTCTTCCTAGAGAATACACAATAATTTTAACATCTTGTCACCACATAATGGCTACATTCCTACATGAGCAAGGATCTGGATAAGATTTAAGGCCTCTAAGTTCTGCAATGGCCATAACTTGATCCCTTCTCTGATAGTTTATCTTCAGGAAAGACATAACTTTCACATACTAAATAACAAAATGTGTTTAATTCGAGTTATATCTATAAGCGCGGACTTTCTTGGCCTCACAGCTATACTTCAGCATTTTAACTTCAATACCTATGAGCTACAATGTCTTTTGCTTGCCTCTTTCAAAATGTGATTTTTATTTTATTTTAATATTTACTTTCCTTGGTAACTGGCACAAAGCCACATCCTCCAGAGGTTTTGTGATAGAGAATGTTGAATGGAATTCTGTTCCTAATTTATATTCTGAGCCTTGCTATTTCAGAGCAGCATAAATTCAAGTGGAATTTAGTTTAGTTGACTTAGAGAGATGAGAGTCATACATATTAAAATGTTCTGATCAATTTGTGGACCAAGTTATGTGATTTCCCTGCAGTTAGAAATTATCTCTCTTTCCCCTACATTTCCTCTGCATCAGTGTGACAGCACTTAACTGTCTCCCTTACACTCAGTTCTGGTTTTGATTCCATCCAGTGGAAAGCCATTTGAAAACAGGAAACTTGTCACATTGTAACCCTCAGCAACTATTACATTAATGAAACATTACACACACCCAACAGTTGTTTAAAATTAAGCAGATTAGAATTATACGTGTCTATCTCTCCTACTAAGTGATGAATTCTTGATGGAAAGAGATTAAATCTTTCTCTTTTTGAAGGTCCATCATGCTTGGGGAAAATAAGAGAACTAATATTTAGTCAATAACTACTGAATGTCAACTTTTGGGTTTCTCTGTCTTGCAGATGAGAAAACTGGGGCTCAGAGAAGTTCCATAATTTGATCCAAGTTCTTACAGCTTGTGAGTAGCCAGACCGAGACCAAACCTCAGTCTGTGGGTCTCTCTGAATGGTGATGGTCACTAACCACATAGGCCCATGAAACTGAACCCTGTGCTATCACAGAGAAGGCTACAAAGTAATGATTTTTTACCACAGAATTCTGAAATGGCTCAGACATTTGGGGCCCAGGTCACTCTGAAAGGAGAATAAAAGTGAGGATAAAGTAGGAGAAATGGTTGAACATTTATTTAAGAAGGAATTGACTAATTTTTAAAAGCTATATAATCAGTGTTGGTAATAAGAGAAATTAGAACCCTTAAACACTATTCGTGAGAATGCAAAATGGTGTAGCCACTTTGGAAAAACAGTATGGCAGTTCCTCGAAAAGATTAAAAATAGATAATAACATATGATCCAGGTCCCATTCCTAGGTATATATCCAAGAGAAATGTGAACATATGTCCACACCAAAACTTGTACATTAATGTTTACAGCAGCATTATTCATAGTTGTAAAAAAGTAGAAACAACCCAAATGCTCATGAACTAATGAATGGATAAATAAATTGTGGTATATCCAGTCAGTGGACTGTTTTCCAGCAATTACAAAGGAATGAAATATTGTTAGATGTTACAACATAAAGGAAACATTAAAAAATTTATGCTAAATGAAAGAGGTCACTCACAAAAGACCACATATTGTATATACAATTCCATTTATATGACATCTCTACATTAGGCAAATTCACAGAGTCAAAAAGCAGATTAAAGATTTCTAGGGCTAGGTGTTTGGGGAAAAAATGAGGAGTGACTAATAATTTGTGTGGAGTTTCTTTTTGGAGTGATGCCTATATTCTAAAGTTAACTATAATCATTATTGCAAAACTTGTGAATATATAAAAAACAGACAAATGTTGAAAAGCACACTTTAAGTGGCTGATTTGTGTGGTGTGTAAAGAAAAACAGCAGTTGCATTTCCAAGGTCCCCACAAGTTGGGTGACTGTCTCTCGTTTTTCACAGCACAAGATATTACTCGGAGATGTTAAAACTAAAGGTCTCTGAACTCAAGGACACTAGGGTCAGCTGAGATGAAGGAACTATAATGAAATCGAGGAAAAACCTAACCCTAGCCCTCATCCTGAGTTGGTCAGAATGTTCCAGGAAATATTGCTTCAAGAAGATAAAAATTAGAGAATGTCTAATGTGTCTGAATACATTGCATAGAGGTTTAGGAAGGTGAAAGAGACCTTGGGATGAATGGTGATGTATACAGTACATACACAGGAAGAAGCTAAACAAACAAAATAAGTGGATTATTAACTCCAGGGGAAACAAAGTTACACAAGAAAGAAATATGAATCAGCTGTGGATAGCATTTACATCATCATAATAAAACAAACACTAAATATTGATTGAATTAAGATTGGGACACAACTGTACTGGGATGATGGAACACAGCAGGTGTCCATAAGGGTTGTTAGATGGAGGGTGAAAGAACTAAATCTTCATCTACTGGAAAGGGAAGTCAATATATAATGCCTAAAGCACAGGTGGCAAACACAAGGCCCGAGGTCCGAATCCAGCCCTCTGCTTTGTTTTATCCAGCCTGGTACCTTGTTTCTCCCTGGCCTCTTAACTGTTAAAGAGTAGTTACATGTATACAATCCTAAAATTACATTTGGCCCTTTGAAGGCAACTGTGAGGCTGATGTGGCCCTTGGTGAAAATGAGTTTGACACCCCTGTTCTAAAGCCAATGTCATAATAATAAGGATGTCACTTATGGGTCATGATATGGGTCATGGAAGAACATCTGCATAAAGAGCTACCAGTATAAGGGGCTACCAATAATGCTTTCCATCCCTTTACCTGCAAGTCTATTTCTACTCCTCCTCCTTCTGGAAAAGCCCTGTGACTTGCTTTGTCTGACAGAATGTGACAGAAGTGGGTGACCTTGGGACCTATGACTTGATGGTTTTTCAACTTCTGTTTTCACCCCCTTGGCAGCTGCCATATGAAATGTCCAACCACCCTGTTGGACTAGAGGCCACCTGGAGAGGCTCTGTAGAGGATCAGGGACTATGAAAGGAAGGAGAGAAAAACTAGAGAGCCCTCAGCCATTCCATTCACCTTGTGAGGGTGAGGCTGTCCGGCCTGACCAGCCCCTTGGGAAGTAGACCAGCCATCCTACCAAGCCTAATCAGAATCACAAAATCATGAATAAATAGCTGCTGTTTTAAGCCACAGGGTTTGGGGGTAGTTTACTAGGCATCAGTGGGTAACTAGGAAAAGTAGGACTTCCGGGCAAGATGGGGCATAGGTAGACACACTGCTTCTCCCTTGCAGCTAGAAGAAATTTACATTTACCTCAAAACTAACTAAAAATAATACAGAAATTTCAGAACATCGAACTATATGGAAATGCAACAAATGAAGAAGTAATGAAATACTCAGCCATACAGGTAGGAGGGGCAGCCAGGGACGGGAGCATCAGCAACAGCACCAGAGCTGAGGCCACAGAGAAAAGCTCAGTCATACACTTAAACCTGGGAAGGGATCCCAGGGTCTGACTGCACAGCCCATGGTTCCAGCACCAGGAAAAATAGAGCCATATTATTTCTGACTGTGAAAACCAGTGGGGGTTGGGGCAGAGGAATAAACTGCCGCTTCTAATGGACAAGAAGCATTGTTCCCTCTCAGACCCCTCCCCCACATACAGTGCCACAACATGATGAAATGGGTCACCCCACAGTGACAAATTCCTAAGGCTCTGCCCCTTACAACGTAACAGGTGCAACAGCACTACCTAACACACAGAAGCAAGCACAGAAAACTGTTAAGCTGAGGAGACAGAGAAGTATGGCCTCAACGAGGGAGCAGGTCAAGGTGCCAGTGGGAAAATTGAGCAATGAAGAAATAGCCAATCAGCCACTGTGGAAAACAGTATGGGGTTTCCTTAAAAAACTAAAAATGGAACTGCCTTTTGATCCAGCAATTCCACTACTTGGACTATACCCAAAGAAGCCTGAGACACCAATTCATAAGAACCAATGCACACCTATGTTCATAGCGGCACTATTTACAATAGCCAGGTGCTGGAAACAGCCTAAGTGCCCATCGGTGGATGATTGGATCAAAAAACTTTGGTACATTTACACAATGGAATTCTATATGGCAGAAAGAAAGAAGGAACTTGTACCCTTTGCAACAACATGGATGGAACTGGAGAATATTATGCTTAGTGAAATA